>BMAO01016314.1:0-210233 GCA_019973975.1 Trichonephila clavata | reverse complement strand
ATAAGGACGACGCCTCAACTGGTGTCCTATTTCTCTAATTTCTCAACACGCTATACGAAGACTTGGAGATTTCGGGACTTACAGCCAGCAGTCTTCGTAATTCCATATATATTTTTTGCATGGAATTAAATTGGGAAGAATGGATAGAACTGAGCCTCCCCAACCATGAAGTTTGCACCACAACTACTGGAAATTTTTTAAAACACAATTGTATAATTGCATTTTTTAAAAAAATATTGAGCTCTTTCGTGGATAAAAATCATCAAATTTATAAGGTGTGAATAAAAAAAAAATTGAAAATTAGGGAGATTTAGAAATTTTGTGCTATAGTATTGAATGATATTTAAAAGAAGCGATTTTACGACGTTAAAGTTAAAGAAATTCGATTTACTTAGATTGTTTCAGAAAATAATCATATTTTTTACTTTTAATAAATAACAATCTATTATACTCATTCCTTGAAAACCATTGTTTGTAGATAAATGATATTTAGTTTCTTTTGATAAATTCGTTTCTTCACTCACGTGATAAATTACTTTTGGTTGAGAAAAAATTACTTTAATCGTTTGTCTTAAACTAAATGAAAAGCCCTCGTGTAGCTGAACAGTGCGATGTTAATATTCACTCACTTAAACTAAATGAAATTACGTAGAGGTTTCAAGAAATAAGGTATATAAAACAAATCTATTCAGAGTAAGTTCTTACCAGGAAATAAGAATATATATGTCGCAGGGAAATGATGAAATTGGGGATTTTGTCAAAATCTCTAAGGGATCAATTCACGGAATATGTTAAAATAAAAACTCGTTGGACCATTTCCCTGAAGAAAGTCAGTGATTGATCAAATCTGTGAACTGTTTTAGAGAAAGAGGAAATAATATTGTGTGTTAAAAGAGTATTTATTAGAAAAAAGTGTATTTGGAGTAATTAATACAATATTCATTGACATACAAATTATTTATTCGAAATTAATTGACAAAAGAGAAATAGATACTTTACAGGATGGTTTTTTTTTTAAAAAAAAGCATATTTTAGTAAAACTTTAAACATTATTTCACTAATGTAATTAATTAATAATTAAAAAGTTAGTCTGCCTGAGATTACAGGAAAATTATCCTTATTTGGAAGTCAAGCATTTATGAAGTGTTCCTGTGAGTAATGTAAAACAAAGAGATTTGCTTGTAAAAAAATAAAAAAAATAAAGTATTTTGTAATTTGCTAGTCAACAAATCAACAACGTGTTTTAATAAAATTGTAAACATTTTTAGTTATTAATTAATTACATTCATGAAAAAATGTTTTAAGGTTTACTAAAAAAAAAACATGCTTTTTAAATAGCAGCTTAGTAATATAGCTTAAAAGTGTATCTATATCTCTTTCATTAATTAGTTTCGAATAAATAGTTTGTATGTTAATGACTATAGTATCACTTACTCTGCATTTAATAAGGCACTATAATACTATGTTGTTGTCGTGTATTTTATCCTGGGATACATATGAAAGACAAGAGATGGAAGAACACAGAAGAATGTAGACTTTTTATTACAAACGATGATTCCAGCTTAGAACAGAAGGGGTGCGCTGTTTTCCATTCTAGACGGGAATCCATTTCAGCTGATAGTCCGACTTCTTTTCCATGCCTTATTCGGGATTTGAACTTGAGCCAACTCTATTACAAGCGGATGTGTCATATCCACCATACTGGCTGGGCGGCACGATATACTGTATAAATACTTTAAAACTCTTTTAACAAAATTATTTCCTCTTTTCACTGAAACAGTTCAGGGATTTGATTAAATCACCGACTTTCCTCTGGGAAATGACCCAACGAGTTTCTATCTGAACGTCTTTTGTGAATTGATCATATCCCTTAGGGATTTGATCACAAATCCCCAATTTCATCATTTCCCTGCGACATATATACAATGTAGGAAGGCAAATGTACATATTTCTCCTCTACATGGTCACCATACATATGGAGGTATTTGTTCCATACTTCCGAGGCAAACCATCGAAACTAGCATCGTAGAAATCAGTGTCGAAATTGTACAACCACGTCAAGATGGCTAGCAGAATCTCAAAATCAGCTCTGAAATGCTGACCTCCCAATTGTTTCTTTAAAGGTCCAAAGAGATAAAAATCACTTGGTGCCAGATTGGGAATGTTAGAAAGTTGTGGTCCAATCCTTCCCAGCAAAAACGCTCTTTCTTCATCTCGCCCATCTGTTCTGCCTTTGTCAAATTCCTTGCACCAAAACTACACTTGTCTACGTGACATGACACTTTTACCTAACCTTTTACGAACTGCCGATGATATCAGGGAAAATATTTTTGTAAACGAGAAAGCCATGTCACACTTTTTATTTCAATTGCGGATCATGTTTTCTTTCAACACAACCATCTTCTAAATGAGATTTAGTCGTATTACTGGAGAACTAGCTCCATCTACCTTCATCATTTGAATGTTCCGATCGTCTTCTTTATCTACAGAGCGAGTTTTATTCATACGGGTAATTTGCGCACCCGTCTGCGTTCTTGTTACCTTACTTATTGAAACCTCTACGTATTTTTAACTATTTGTGAAAGTCTAGTAAAAGAGACGTGATGCATGTGGAATCTTATTGATTCAAATTTGACTACCGAATAATTATGAGGCTAATTAAACATTATTGGAAGTGTTTTATGGTGCTTTATATTTTAAAAAAATTCCAGACAATTAATTTATATTAATTCCCTGTCGTACTCAAATGCTGAATTTTGCAATCCATACACAAATTTTAGTTCTGCACGCAACATTCTTTCCCAGATTTTTGATAATTTAGATAATTAATCTACTCATTTACAATGCTCAAAATACATTAACTTAAGAAAAAATGAAATAAAATTAAGGAAAAAGATAAATGCTTGCCACGTCTTTAAATTAAATTAAAGGAATTTTTGTTTCATGAGCCTTTTTAATGATCATGTGATTATTGATTTAGTTCTAGAAACCTTATATGAGGGCGCGTGATGCATAAAAGAAAATTTAAAACGAATCCCAAATTTTTAAATCTCTAAGCGTATAAAAGAAAAGAGATTCACCTATTCATTTATACACTCATTCATCAAGCGACGGAACTATTGAACTTACAGACTTGAAATTTGGAACGTGTGTTCCTTTTGTTCAGTAGAGATCCACTAGGAACGGGTTTTGGGCAAATCGACACACAAAAGAAGTTGCGGGGATATTATAGACAAAAATTCCCTTTTTTCAACTATTACACACACAAACATGAAATTCGGCAAATATGTTTCTTTTATTGAGTAGAGATTCAAGCGACTTCCAGGGGGGGGGGGTTACGGAGGCATTATAAATAAAAAAATAGTCCCATTTTTGATCTAATAGACTTAAAAACTTGGAATTTTTTAAGTTTGTTTCTTTTGTTAAATAAGCATCCACTAGAAATGGTGTTTGAGAAAAATGACTCGCGCGCGCACGGAGGGAAAAAATAAATATGCTACTGTTACTTACATTTGTATAAATGATAAATATACTTCTGTTTTAGGGATTAAAGTCCTGTTCATTTTAAATCAAGAATCAAAGTATCGAAGAATATTTCTTTATAAAATTGAGGTTCAAGTGGTGGGGGGGGGGGGGTAAGGGTTGTTATACCTATATTGATAAAAATGAATTTTCAACAAAAACAAAAATTTTTAATATTACGAAATATATATTTTCTTAAAAATTCCGTATTTTTGTGTCAGACTGAATTTTTAACATAAATAATTTTATATAATTGAATATATAAATAAATTAGGAATTCACGAATGAATTTTTCAATTAAAATTTAAATAATAACGACAATTTTCTTAGCAAGGAAGGAGTAAACATATCTATCAAAGACATATCTTTCCCCCCAAAGACTCGAAATACTATTCAATAATGTTAAATATAATGACAATGCTTATTTATTTTTAAGACCAAAAATACTCTGTGAATATTTTCTTTATTTTAGTATGCAGATGTGCTTACGAGATTACTACTGTTTTCCCCCTTCGTATTTTGATTTTAAAAAATTTTCCGACATTATTTTCGTATTATCTTACCCGTTAATCAGATTTCAACAGGAAGCCTTAAAATTTGAATAGAATGAGGAACACTTATGTATGTTTTTCACAGCATAAAAATGTGGTTAATTCAGTGAAATCAATATACTTCAAAAAGATATACTTATTTACATTTATAATAAAATTTGATGATTGACATTATATTGATATAGAATAAGAAAAGAGTTATCTTTTAACAGTCAACATTTATTGTAACTAGAGACAATTGCATTAAGGTCTTTTTCCTTTTGCAAAATATCTAGAAAAACATGAATTTTATAAAATGTTTCATCTAGAATGTTTTGATTTTGAATAAATTAGAGAATTATTTTTATGACTTTTTCGTTTTACTTCTTTCGTTTTTATTGTTAAATAACTTAACATATTGTTACATATTGTATTGTTATTGTAATTGTTACATATATATAACTGTTACATATTGTTAAATAACTATTAATTTTTTTTTGTCTTCGTATATGAATACATGACACATGTACGGTAATCACAAGGCAGTTATTAGAATTGAAACACAAGATTGTTCCTTGTTTATATTTCACCTTTATATCTCTCCATCGTGATAGAAAATTTCAAAACAAATTTATGTGGAAAACGATACTTAAAAGCTATATATATATGTTACAAATGTGTTGATACTTAAATTTTTCTGATTCATTTCGTAAAATAAGGACCCTTGATAAGGAAAATGACTTTTTCCAAAAAAGTGGTTTAATTCGTTTATTATATTTGTGACAGATCTAAACGTGGCTCTACTAATCCCTTCATGACTTTTAGGAAAATATTTATTTCAATCTACTTTCACCGAGTAATTAAGCGTGATTATGTAAATGAAGTATATTATATAAATTCTGTTTTCGCGAGTTTGTGCGTTGACACGTTGGAGTTGATACGTTGGAGTTGGCATGTTGGAGTTGGCAAGTAGGAGTTCACATAGAGTCTCGAGTTAGTTGTTAATTGAAGATTGAAAGGTAGTATAATTAGTAAGAGGTCTTGGAGTTGTCCAGGAAAAAGATTACAGAGCGTGGATCCAACGACATTGATCACCTGCAAGTTTCCAGTGTAGGATCCGATGTATAAAAAGTACAGGTATTGTGAGCTTGATTAAGTAGAATTTAGCTTATTTAGTGTGCGATGAAGTTATATTTGAGCGTTTTTAAGCTGTCTTAGATTCAGTTGAGGGTCTGTAGTAGCATCCTCGGGTTATAGAATCTCACCTCTGTGCTCTACTCTGTTTAATCATCTACTTTAAATTGATTGTTATTGTGTCTGATTGATATTTGGAAATAATAAATTGATTAGATTGAAATCATGTCTGTGGGGGATCATTCAGTTTCTCTCACACACCTAGCCCGGGTTACATGTAAACAAGAGGGTTCAGAGTCGAGCAGGAACCGACCACTATCACATATTAACAATAAAGGTTTAAAAACATTAATTATTACATATGATAAATAATGAATACTGAGAGAACACAATTAAGCCATTGCAATAATAATTATCTAGTTTATGCTTATGCATGTAAATGGTAAGGAAATTCCATGTACTGTAAGAGATTATAAATTGTACATATATGTGTGTAGAAGTTTTAAATCTTTTTATATAAAATGTTTTAAAACGTAAGAATGTACATCCTGGTTTCAGTTAAGTCGTGGTAGCCGTGTGATTATAGTAGTGAAATCCTATTCGGCATTGTCAAGTCGTGAGTTCGAGATCTGTTACCACAGAAGACTGTATAGAGGGCCTTGTGCATGTTTAATCTGTCTTAGCTTAACATCCTCACATTGGCGTGGTGTGGAAATACGGATAGTCGCTGCTTGCTCAGGAGTCATGACTTTGTCGAAAAAATGTCAAATATCTATTAGTCAGTAATAGGCAATATTTTAAAATTTCCAAATAACTGGTACGTAATAACTCGCTAATAGTATTTATTGTGTGTTAAATGGTTCTTATGATGGTTCTTCTAAGAGGGTTTTTGGCGAAATTGCCTTGAGGGGGAAGGGGTGTAAAAGATAATTATATTTCCGTTTTAGAAATTCCTGCCCTGTTTTTTAAAGTTAGAGACGAGGGATTTTGAATGCAATCGAAAACTTAGTGCTAGAATATAAAGATCAATAACTTTAAAAAAACAGTACATAAGCATACAACATCATGAAATATTTAACGAAGTGGGTGAGTAACGGCTTGTAACGTAATGCATAATACATAGCAAATGAATTTTGAATGAAAAAATATACGTGTCCTACCCATCATAAAATTTATCAATTTTTTTTCTGTTTAATATTTTTACAATTATATTTTATATGTTTAATATTTTTATTCTGTTTAATACATTATTAAGAAATGGAAACAACTTATTTAAAAAGAAAAATAGTTGTATTTAGTTCCATTCACGAAAAAGAAAAATATTTCCTCTTAAACGCGATTTTAGCTTATGCAGTAAACGACATATCGTGAATACATTTTACTTTGCCTAAGTTATATATATATATTTATTTCTGAATGAAAAATAAAATTGAAGAGAAAATTTAATGACAAATTTTTGGAATGTTTCTACGCTCTAAGTGTTATATTCGTCACTAGTGATTGACTTTCAGAATTAATCAATCAACTCAAATGCTTTTTTAGAAATTTTCTGTATCAATAACATAGAGGAAAAAAGAATTATATGTCTTCTTATTAAAATAATCTTCGTGATTTTACTCCTTCTTTAGTCTTGCATTATACAATTTTGCTGTGATTATGTAAAATAATTTTAAACAATCCATTTTTATCTAATACCCATCAATAAATTGCATTGATATGAATAAATTCTTGTGTTATTGGGATGAGAAAAAGTTTAAAAGAAAAAAATAAGGTAGTTTGAACGAGTTTTAAATCGTAAGTTTCTGATTGTTTATAGTGTTATGAACGGGAGTATAATTATATTTCCCTTCACACACGCTTTTCTTTCTGTTAAGTCCCAAAATAAATGAAATAATTGATTAAATAACATTTACAAAAATAAATTTTTGATAAAATTTTAGATATAATACATTGTTGATAGCTAACTCTTCACTTTGCTTTACACATAAAGAAGCAAAAACATGAAGCATCCACACATAAAAGCTACTAATTCCTTAAAAAATGTACATATTAATAGTTGCTACGAAATAAATAGCCAAGAAAATTATTCAATAGATAAATGAAAATATATGCACAATTTTATTTTCTAGTACGAAATCTTTAAAATAGACAAATAATGTAGCTTTAAATATTTTTTAAACCTATTTAGGAGTTTAGTTCCAAAAAAAGGCTCTTCTCTTTTGCTAACTTTCAGATACGTTGCCTTCTCTTTTATTTCGTCAAATGATTGACATTGCTATATGTCGTTGGGCGATGACAACAAGATAACGTGCTGTTCAAATGCTGAGTGGTTGTGATCTATACGGCTCAAAAAGTTTGAAGGGAAGCGCCATTTTGTAACTCCGTCAGAACACAAGATAATTCTGTCAAATGTTTGCTTATTTATTTTTACTCTGGAGAATTGAACGTACCCAAAGGGTCTAGAGCAGGGATGGACAACCTTTTTGAAAAGATTGCAACTATCTTATAAAAAAATGACGCGTGTCACTTCGAACTTTTCGAACAAACAAAAGAGTATGAAAAGATGAAAAAATGTTACTTCTAGACTTATTACGAAATTTTTACGAAAAAAGTACATATTTTATGCAAGTTTAAGTCGTAGAAAATTAAAAATAATATAATAAATAAGACAAAAGTACGAGCTTAAATTTTATTGTTAATTTTTTTTTCAGTTTCAATCAGTTAGGTTAGGTATAAAATAAAAATGGATAACGAGAAAAATTTAATTCCAAATAATTATTAAACAGTCAGTACTTTCTTAATGAGGGTTTTCAATTTGTAAATTTTTTGCATCAGTATTAGTTCTGTAAGATTCTAACAAAATCGAGTTGTTTTAGGTGTGCATCTGTTTCTCTTTTTTTCTCCAAAATTGATGCAAAAAAAGCAAAAGTGTGTTCACAAAAGAAGATATATGATCAATCGGGATTAAAAAAGAACAATATTTTCCTTGTAATCTTAAATTATTTAAATGTCTAAAGCATCGGTAAAAAAAACTAAATCCCAAAGCCTATCTTCATATTTGAGAAGCAAGTACTCACTGTGGACAGTTCTTCCAGATATTTTAAAACATACTTCTTCAAATTCCAAGATCTCACGAATGCACTTCCTTTGGAAAACCAATGCACTCAACAATGAAGGAGTGTTGTCTACATTATATAATTTTCTATTGTATATTAATTAAGTGTATTTAAAATAAATTTTGATATTTTGTTTTCTCTAAAACAACCACCTTTCAATAAAACATTTAAAAATATTAATAATTATTATCTTTTCAAATTTTTTAATTTTTCGATAAGTCTTTGC
This sequence comes from Trichonephila clavata, assembly GCA_019973975.1. Classification (NCBI taxonomy): domain Eukaryota; kingdom Metazoa; phylum Arthropoda; class Arachnida; order Araneae; family Nephilidae; genus Trichonephila; species Trichonephila clavata. The sequence continues at coordinate 201,705 of BMAO01016314.1, read as the reverse complement.
GTGCCACTCTTACAACTCAGCCGAGCCACACTGTGGCACGCGTGCTGCGGGTTGACCACCCCTGGTTTAGAACAAATCGTGTGTGCGGAATGGTCTTCCGAGAGAGACAGAAAGAAATACTTAAGCAACCAAACAGTTCAGCAAAAAGCCCGCCGTAAAGGAAGCACAATAGAAGGTTGTCAACAAAAATAATAAGGCGAAAAAAAGAAATGCCTTGCAAAAATCTAGAAACAAAGGGACCAAACTCTTATTGCACTTCAATATTTTCCAACCTGTTTACGATAAACTGAGAAATTAATTTAATGTACAAGGGGTGATCAAATGAAAAGTACGAAACGACATAAAAATGAAACAGTTTAATTTGCATATTCCGCCAAGGGAGAATGTAGCGAGACATCTCGGGATGCCATTGGAGACTCTGACTGGGATCGGATCATGCGCGGGTGCCCGCATGCGCAGGAGAGAGCAAAGGCTCTTATAAAAAGCGGCGTCCAAATGATGCGAGCACAGAATTACTCGAGCACAGAAAAAGCATTAACTCCGATGTGTACTGTGAGACACTCCGACGCCTACGCAGGTGCGTCAAGAACAAAAGACCGGGGCTGCTCACGGAGGGTGTGGTTCTGCTCCATGATAACGCGCGTCCACACGTCTCCAGAATCACACAAATGGAACTGGACAAGTTCCAATGGGAGACATTGGACCATCCGTCCTACAGTCCGGACATGTCACCCTGCGATTTCCATGTGTTTGGTCCACTGAAGAAACACCTGAAAGTAAAGCGCTTCAACTCGGACGACGTACTCAAGGACACTGTGAAGGACTGGGTCTCGTCACAGCCACAGGAATTCTGGGAACAAGGAATCCTGCGGCTTGTTCATCAGTGGGATCGTTGTGCTCAGGCCTATGGTGTATATTTGAATAAAGTCTATATTTGTACCCACCGTGTGTTTCGTACCCTTTCATTTGATCACCCCTTGTAGATAATATAGATGCGAAAAATAGAATATACTTTTGGAGGGAAAAGCTTACTTGTTAGGTTTAACAAGATGGTGTTTTGAGCTATGAAGGCAATGAAGAACGTATTGATCGGTTTTCCCGGTAGAACTATATAAATAATTAGAAGTGTAAAACAGCCTAAATCTATGAAATGGACCATGATTGGTGAAAAAAAAATGAATAGGGAATGGGGGGATGCTTAGAATAGAGTGGAGTGAGTGTTACATTAACTTTGCACTCTGAAGCAATGTGAGTGCTATTGGTGACGGACCTCGTAATTTTCAGATACGGTCAAGTGACGAGGATAATTCATGAGCTGGCTCCCCATTCGCTTAACTTCCACTCCAAACCAACGAGAATACTTTGTCTCGGCAGATTTAGCATGCAACAACCCCTCTTCACGGTGGGCATTAGAGCTTGAACTTATGACTCGAAAATGCTGGTTACCGAGTCTTTGAACCCCTGACCCCTGAGTACCTCGACAAGAAGCCTAACTCCAAGCCTCTTCGAAAATAATACTAATTCTGCTTTTTTTTTTATCTTTGTCTCTTCAAATAATTTTAGATCTAAAATTACAGATATCTGTTGATAAATCTATATCCATGATTTATGGAACGTTTATCCATAGTGTTTACGTGGTGGCTCATACTTTGTGAGGAACTTCATCTGTAAATTTCATAATGCATCCTTAAAAGTTATGAAGATCATTAGATATCTTATAATAATAACCAATAACTTACTTTATTAGTCCCCAAGCATTAATTATTTAAGTGATAATATATAATCTCCTTTCACACTCTCATAGAGTTTCTGTGATAACTCTCTTTTAAAATTTGGTATTTCACACAGCAGTCGAACCTACAATTATTTACAAAGCTAAAGTGCAGGGTAAATTCGCCACGTTAGCCCAAAACTCTAAATTGTGTGTGTGTATGGTTTTCAATCAAATAATTTACTTCTTAAAAATAATAGGTGCTCATAAAACTACATCCAACAATGCTCTTCAAATCATTCTTGTGGAATTCCTTAAATCCACCTTACGGGTTGGAAGCAATATCTAGCGTATGAAATCTAGAAAGTTAAAAATCCAAAAATGAATTATCTCTACCCCCCCCCCCCCGCTTTCCCAATTAGATGTATTTAGTCCGTTTTCGTTCTATTCCTATCAACAATAGATCTCTTACTTACTTATCCTTTTTGAGAACTTGCCAGAGTAGGAGAAAGAATCCAGAATTGATTCCATTTCCTGGGCTCGCCTTGTGTATCTTTATTCGGAAACTTCTATTTGATTCATTTTTAATTAACTTTTTATAGAAAAAAGTTTTTCGTGATACTGTAATAAATTTATTACGTACTATCGCAGCAATACCAAAAGTTCAAGATAATTCGCCAAGTTGGCAACCCCGATTTCGCATGTGGCGTACTTGCTGAAATGACAACCATGTGCTTCGCTTCATATAATGTTGCCATTACGGTTGCAAAAGTACATAACTGCAAGCTCTCGCAGAAAAATATCTCAACGATTGTCTGGACTGGAATCGTTGCGTGAGAAGAAAGGCGTTATCTCATACGAAGACTTATTAACAATCAACGGAACTAATAACTCAACTTTCCAGGAATCTTTAAGAGCTGCAGGTTTATCAAAATCTGAGGACTTGATCAACGAAGTGTTGAGCGATGCAGTTTCAGCGATGAATTTAAGAGCAGCACCAAGAACGAATTTTACGAAAAAAAGAACAAATAAATAGAACTAAATAATACGTGTAAATTACAGTTTTACAATTTGAACGATGAGTAGGATCAGTTGTATGATTTGTGCAACGGGGGTTGGTCTGACGTTAGGCGGACAGGAGGTACAGTAATTAATAACTTTAATACCATGTTTTAAGTCAAAATAACAGTTTTTGGACACTGTTGATCGATGGTTAACAATATTTGTATTCATATTTACACGGACAGCTTTTCATCAATTTTGTATTATAATATAATTTCAAGAATAAATCTTCCAATTTAAATTAAACTAAACCCAAAATAATCGAATTCTTTTGTTTTTACAACCACTATTGGGTATGGGCACACTATAATAACTTATGTAACAAAATCGCGGAGTTTGCTGCCAAGCATTTAAAAGTTAATTGTTTCCCCATGTTAATTTTTGTTTCTCTGTCTGGCATAATAAACATCTAAAAATAAACATGCTTTAAAATGGAATAATTCTCGGTAAGCTCTATCATTGGTTCTAAAGAAAAACTTTTTTTTCAGACTCAATATCAAACATTAGATCCTGTTTCAAAATATTTAACCTTTTCGTACTGGATACGACTTCATCTGTGGGCATATGGGTTGCTTGCGGCCTTCAATCTCGTATCTAGAGTGCTAGATTTGGAGTAGGCAAGGTGGGGTTGTCATACTAAGTTGCGGATACATTCTGATTGGATGAGCCAATCGATTGTTGAAGGTAGGATTCGACTTTGGAAAGTTATTGCGTGGGAGAAAGCTGTGAGATGCAGCTCTTTCTCTCTATCTCTCTTTTTTTTTTGACACGGGCCAATTTCGTCATATTTTTACCTTTTCAAATTTCGTGATACCACGAACTGATCTTGCGGTTCCGTCGGGGATACAGACCAATACACATTACATTGTACTTTCACTTCAAATTTCCATTTAATCCCTAATACAAAAGAGAATTTGACTCTCTAGATTACGTCGCTGCTCTTTTGTTCTTCATAAAATATAAATTAAGAAACATTGTTCTTATTTCAGTGAAGTTCCTCTGTATGACGTATGTGTGTATCAAGTGCGTAGCTATCACCTTATTAGCCGTATCATTGATGCGGGGACCCCAAGCCACAGAGGCCCAACATGTGCAACTACAGTAGCACTAACAAGCCTTTCTAAAAAAGGGCCTCGAAGCAGTTTTGATACGGGATCCACTCTGAACTAGCTATGCCAGTGGTGTGTATTCATGTATTTGTGTACATGTATGCATATAAGAATGTTTTTACTCTTTATCTCCCCTCCCCTTTTTGATCCGTCATCGAGGTGGACTAGATGCGCAAAAATTATTTAGATATGTTAATTTATATACACTGGTGTGCAAAAATTAAGGACGAAGTCGAAAAATTAGCATATCAGCTGAACGAAGAGGCAGAGCGGACAGAAAAACCAATCAGGAGATTAAGTGAGGTGATGTAAGGTAGCACATGCGCAGATATGCAGGTAGACGTAATGGGGGAGTGTCTGAGTAGTAAAGCATGTTGTCGGTGTAAGATTAGTATTTCTGGCAAAGAGATTGCACACCGTATAGCAGTTAAAATCACACCGAGTTGCTGCCTCAGCGAGAAATGGCGAATAATCAATCTGTTAGACGACATCTGGATGCTTTTACCCGAGGTCGAATCATTGGGAAGTTGGAGGAAGGTCGCAGTGTGACAAGTGTGGCTGCAGAGTTCGGAATTTCTCACAGCATCGTTTCACGACTTTGGAGACAATTTCAAACTACAGGAACAGCTATCCGGGGGTTCAGTAGTGGTCGTCCACGAGGAACCACACCCGCAGATGACCGGTATATTGCCTTACAGGCCAGAAGAAACAGGCGGCAGACAGCGGGAGAAATCGCTAGACACACGACACAGGCGACTGGACGACCGATATCGCGTTTTACCGTGGCCAGAAGACTGCACGGTGGTGGTCTGTTTGCACGACGCCCTGTACGGTGTGTACCTCTAACGCCTGCCCATCGGAGAAGGCGTTCTCTGTGGTGCCGGGAACACCGGAATTGGAGAGACAATGAATGGGGACGAGTACTCTTTACAGATGAGAGCAGATTCAGTCTGAGTAGCGATTCTCATCGCATACTCATCTGGAGAGAGCGGGGAAGCCGCAATCATCCCTCGAACATCATTGAAAGGGACAGGTATGGAGAGGTGGCGGTGTTCTCGTTTGGGGAGGCATCATGCTTGGTAGTCGTACAGACCTTCACATCTTCGACGCAGGTTCAGTCAACGGGACCCGTTATTGTAACGAGATTCTTCTTCCATATGTGCGTCTTTTTAGAGGCGCTATGGTCCGCAGTTCCTTTTCATGGACGACAATGCACCATGTCATCGCACAGTAGCTGCCGAACAGCTCTTAGAGAGTGAAGATATTGAACGTATGGATTGGCTGGCACGATCTCCGGATCTCAATCCCATCGAGCATGTATGGGATTTTCTAGGCAGACGCTTGGCAGCTCGTACCTTACCACCAGTAACGATTCCGGAGCTTCGATTGGCGCTGCAAGACGAATGGGCAGCAATGCCTCAACAACTCATTGACACCCTCATTCTCAGCATGGGCAGACGCTGTGAAACCTGCCTAGCAGTCAGGGGAGATCATATCCCCTACTAAAGACCGGATATTTCTTGCTGGACACCCATCACAGGGATGTTTTGGCCTTCAGTCGCATTGCGCTCCATGCTACTTTTTCAATAAAGCTTCTTTTTATCCCTCTGATTTCTCTTTTAGTAAGTGTTGCTTACATTACTCATGTCCTTACGTATTGGGGATCTTACGGTATTAAATGTGTTGATTTGGAATGCTTTTGTACAAAGTTATATTGAAAAAACCGTCTCGTCCTTAATTTTTGCACACCAGTGTACTATGGAAACAGGTACATTACTCATGTTAAGGTACATTATTTCTCAGATTTTTATTAATATATTAGTAAATTCCGGTTTTACTTATTTTCATGTTTGTATTTTTCTCGTCTCTTGTCATCGTGGTCAACCATAACTTATTTTCTAGTTACCTGGTAGTGTGAAAAAGAACCAATTACTTTTATTTTATTATGATGCCTGAATGACGGATCAATTAAATAAATTAAACGTATACCCTTGTTATGATATACAAAAATATATTCTGAATTTTGTGAATTGAACAATGTCATAAGAATGATCAATTAGTTGTTTTATATATGCATGTTTTTTATTGTGACATGTGGAAAAGAGATGTCTTCTATCTCGATTTTTGTTTGAAAATGGAAGTTTTCTCCCGGGGGGGGGGGGACCGGCTACCTGCTCTAAACCCTACGGATAAGCTCGGTCTGTTTAGAAAATAAATAAATATACCTTATCGAATTCGAGATGATGCTATACAAACTCATAAGAATCTCTTCAAAAAGGCTTAAAAATTAAGACAATTATTAAATGCTTGTTAATTTATGAGGAATTAAGATTTCAGAAAACAGTGGTAAGATTCCTCTGTTACTAAAATTTATTATTAAAAATAGCCATTATAACACCCCCGCCCCCTGTCTAACATGCGACCCGGATAAATGTGTAGGAGGAAGTCGTAATTGATGACACATGATAATTTCCGATTATTTATTCAGTACTTTAATTAACTCAAAAACAAATTAATGAATCAGAATAAATAGGATGTTTCCGATTAGCTAACAGTGGTAGGAAGACGAAAGTCGTGTTTTTGGAGAAAACTAATAATTTATCTACTTTGTATTAATCAATCTTCTACCTAAATATTACTTTAAATGGTAGATATGTAACTAATTGCCGCTTAAACCTTTTTATTAATTTAAATATCAAAACGTACTATATAAATGTGACTAATACCTGAACTGTAGGTAGTCTTCTTAACTTGTGATGCGTAATCCTTCAATCTCTTTATAATTCCAACTTCTAATCTTTCTTTTCTCACACCGACTTACTAACTCTCTTCCGTATAACTCTTCTACTTATATCTCACTTTGTCAGACTTTTACTAACTAACCTCTCTAGTCATCGAACCTGAACTATATATAATAAACTTAATTTTCATATCACAGTTTCTTCTTAAGAGAAGGTTGTTATTTTTCATAGCCCCAAAGATTTCCCCAGAGAGTTAGTTGAAGGACGTGTATAGATCCGTCACACCATTAAATTAGTTTAAAAACTAAATACTAACCCATTTCCATCCAAAATATATTAATAAATACGCATTCAGTTGTAATTTCAACAAACTCAAGAATATCTTACTGGACACCATTTAAATTTTTGTTTTCTCTCGAAATCTACAATTGTTTGGAGGCTTTACTCCCTGTCGATATTGTAAGAGATTCACCCTGAAATCTCTTAATGATTGGGAGTCAGAAAGAACACCAGCCATAATAAAAAAATATAGTTTATTTATCCGTTTATAAATCTAAGAAACCCAGGGAAGGAAATGCACGCATATAAAGTATTGGAGTCAAAGATGAAGGAAGATGAGATACTTAATATTTAATTATAAATCGAGTCACTTACATTTGGAAATAATCGTAACTCATATCTCCAATAATCGATTTCTAGTCGATTAGCATATAATTTAAATGTTTTAATATCTGAACTGTCAGTTATTAAGTTTATATATTTTATTAATTAATTAAATAATTGACGAGTTTCTCGCGTCTAACTTTCAATTACTTTACGTTAATCTCAAACTTCTATCATCTAACTCCTAACCTCTCTCACTTATCGAACCTAAAAGTTAATGCTTAAGTATACGACATGGTTTACATATATCACATCTTCTTCTTCGGGAGAAAGTATTCAATTGAACAATATTTAAATCAATAGAATTTCTCCAAGAGGATTAGAGAAAGGTACGCGAATCGACCCGTTACAATATGAAGAACCAAAAGTCGATGTGGTCGAAAATCAAGAGGATAACAAAAGCGATCTTCAATGAGTGTTCTTTTTTTAAAGAAAATAATAATAATAAGTTTTTTTTTAGGTAAATGTATCCTTTAAGATAACCAGATGATTTATAAAATTGATCTCTCTCTTTCAGTTTAATGTAGTCAAAAAAAATTCTCCCTTCCACATAGCTTTTTGCTGCAACCTGATCGAAGAGTGAAAAAAAACCCCATTCACTTAACTTTTGTTAATTACAAAATCACCGATGTATTTTTATAAAGAAATATTTTTATTAAATTAATAGCGTACAGCAAATTAATTTCAACAACATTCCCCTTAAATTTAAATTATTTTTCTTAATTTCAAGTTATATTTAAATAAATGTATGATCCTTAGTTCCTCTCTCTATTATCAACGCTGATGCTAGAGATTAGAGGCTTAGAATTAGAAATTCCTTTAACATTTTCTTATCACTCAAAAATCAAAATTGATGAACTATTAACAGCTATGGCGTATGCATGTGAATACGTTCGTCATTTCGGCTGAAGATTACCGTCATGACGTAAGATTATATTCTAACGTCATTCAACACGACAGGAGACACGTATACAAAAAGATTGGAGTAAAATCTACAATTTCTTCTTCTGATCTCTGAATAACAAATTATTTTTCCTTGTTGGGAAATGTGTGACAGCTACCCAACTGCGAGTCAAAATTGAGAATAGATAAAAAGTGACTAATAACTTTTTAGCTCAGTCAGGACCCTCAAAGAAAGAAAGATAGCTCCGGGATAGTTCAAATCTGCTACAAAATGCAGTCACTCGTCCAAATATGCACTGCACATTTCTAGATTTATATCATAAGAAAACAAGTGTGAGATAACTTGAGGGCATATATTTTTTATTTAGCTATTACAGGATTTTCATTCATATACATAAACAAAGCTGTCTAACTATTAACAATTAACATTGCTACCTTCTTCATTATAAGCACACAAAAAATATTAGATTTTAAATCAAATAAGATAAAAACTAGAATTGTGCATCCAGATGACTCATTTTCTTTCAATGCAGCAAATTTCGTACGTGCAGCTGAAATAGCAGGACTCCAAAACGCCTTTTAATTATTTCAATTCAATAAACGTAAAAAAGACGGCCAACTCATACTAAGTGCTTTTGTTATTGGCTAATAAAAAATGTTTACAAACTAAATGCTTTTAACGGTCATTTAAATGTTTCATTATTAAATATAAATTAGATAGCAAAGCTTTTTTTTCGTGATTTAGTTTCGATTTTTTTGATAAGAACAAAAAACACAACGATCCGGATGCAGCGTTTTTTCCGGAGATAAGACATATATTTGGTTTAATTTTGGTATTAAAAATAAACATTAGATAGAGGATATACTTTCAGGGATACCTTAGTTTTTAGGTACAATAATTTACTCATGCTCAAGAATCACATTGACGAATTCATGCTCAATAATATGCATTTATTAAAACACTGGCATTGTCAGCTGCTTTTGAAACAAATCGCAATGCTTATAACATTCAGTATCACTCAAGGAAGGCAGCCATCCAGTGCCGCGATGCTTTCGATTCTTCTTGAGATTATAAAAAATGCGATGCTATTATAAGGACAAATGATTAAATAATGAACCAATCAGCAATTCATTCATAGATCATGCCTTTCAACACGGGGAGGCTAATTCACACATAAGCTTCTTAACATTTCTTTCATTTATCTATTGATTGAGATTATCATACTTTGTCTTTTCTTGACCGTCCTTAGATTCAACTTCCCCTCTTCGTAGAAAGTTGCAAGATTTTTACCCTTAGAGTGTTCCACCATTCTATTTTTACATTCGATGGAATTATTTTTTAGTGTTGAATTCATCTTATCTGAGGATCAATATATTTGTACATAAAATTTATTATCTGTTCAGATATTAATCATCCATTGCAACACACGATATATTAAATAAAGGTTTTAATCTTAGTCACACACAAATCTATAAAATGTCATCTATAAGTTGTAAGTTGCCTGGTCCTCGTTTGACTTGCAATATTATATAGAGCTTGTTTTGAGAGTAGGATTCATACTGTGAGAGAGTATCTTGAAAAAAATCATGCTAACGCTTGTGTGTGTGTGGAGGTTTTAAATATGTCTTATTTTCTAAGAAACATAGTGTTTCTTTTAAATGTTAATTATTAATCGTGTGGCTTATGTTAATTATTAATCTTGTTTAACCGAGTGGGATTCCATCTATGTAATATAATAATAAGTTAATGGTGCTCTTTGGCTAGATGTATCTTTGAGGGTAAACCATCAATATTGGTTTATCTATGGATCTTGGTGATGTCACATGTTCTTGACGTAAATGTCTATTTTAGAACAAATTATAACTTAATTGTGATACATTCTGTGTTACATAAATTCTAGAAAAGAATTATGGGTTATACTCAGCAATCTCTCCTGCTGGTATTCCTTATAAAGACTATACATTTCCATTTAAAATAATTTTTTTTGTTTTTATGCTAACAGATAGAGTCTAAATCAGAAGTTGCCAACCCAAATGACCTTGTGGGTCACTTCGGAAAAATATTACAATCCCGCGGGCAGTAATATATAAATATATATCTTCTTATTAGATCTGGACCCATAACAAACATTTATTGGAGTGAAAATTTAAAATACACTGCTGGCCACCGCAAATGCAACACCCTGAAGGAAGCACGCAAATAACATGAAATTTACAACATGCATTGGCGCAGGTGAGATATGCAAATGATTAGAATTTCAGCGCAGACACACATCACACACGCCTGTGGCGCCACCTCAAAGCGCTATTTAAGGCAAGGAGATTTCGACGATTTCAAGTTCGGAAATTGTGTTTTTCTTGTGGTTTTTTCGAAAAATGATCAGTTATGTCTCGTAGAAAACAGCAATCAGCTTTTGATCAAGTATCCAAGTTCGATAGAGGAAGGATATTAGCCTACCGAGATTGTGGATTATCTTTCAGGGAAAACGGTAGTCGTGTTGGTCGAAACCTAACAACTGTAATGTGGATATGTGACCGTTGGATGCAGGAGGGTACGACGGACCGACGTGGTCGATCGCATCCACCTCAGCGCACCACTTCACATGAGGACAGGCAAATTGTGCGCATGGCAGTGACGGATCACTCACTTACATCACGAACCATAGCACAGCACATTGAGTCTGTAACGCATCATTCAGTGTCTGCGAGTACCATTCGACGCCGTTTACAGCTGAGTGGTCTGTCCGCAAGACGTCCATTGCTTGCTCTACCCTTGACGCAGAACCACAGACGTCTCCACCGCCAATGGTGCGTTGAAAATAGATGATGCCGGCAGAATGGAATGAAATTGTCTTTACTGATGAGTCACTCATCTGTCTGCAACACCATGATGGTCGGATTCGAGTCTGGAGACACCTTTGAGAGAGGATGCTGAACAGCTGCGTTATGCACCGCCACACTGGTCCTGCACCGGGTGTTATGGTATTGGGTGGTATTGGATATCACTCTCACACTCCTCTAGTACGCATTGCCGGTACTTTAAACAGCCAGCGCTACATCTCCGAGGTGTTGGAGCCAGTTGTCCTTCCTTACCTTCAGGGCTTGGTCACAGCCATATTTCAACAGGATAATGCGTGACCAAACGTGGCACGCATTGTCCAAAGGTTCTTCGTCAATCACCAGATTGAATTGTTTCCATGGCCGGCTTGCTCTCCAGATCTTTCGCCGATAGAAAACATGTGGTCCATGGTTGCTCAACGATTAACCCAGATTACACCCCCAACTGCCCCACCAGATCAACTTTGTCAACGTGTGGAAGCTGCTTGGTCTGCTGTACCCCAAGAACACATCCAAAGTCAATTTGAATCAATGCCGAGGCGTGTGGCAGTGGTGATCTCCAACAATGGCGGCTTTCTCTGGCTACTGATTCTGTCAGGAACCACATTTCACCGAAGTCCATAAATTTAATCATTTAATACTTGGTCAACATGTTATCTACAAAATAAATTTTGCTGTGCTATCTCTTTTCTTTCTTGATGTTGCATTTACAGTGGCTAGCAGTGTAGATTGATATATTATTATTGTTTTCAATTTTTTTCATGCATATAAATATAGATAATACTCGTATAATGGTAATGCAATGATCGAATAATGTTTAATTTATTTAGTTAGGGAGATACTTGTTTTTCAAATCTTTCACTTAGTTTTTGTAAGTCAATCTCAATGCATGTATTTATGTATCATAATTAATATTGCAGGTTTTTATCCATTAAGTTTGAGCACGATTTGTGTTTGATAAATTTCAATTTTGAAGAAAAAAAGATTCGCAGTAACAGTAGCAAAACGTGATAAAATAGAAACAGTTATGGGGTTTATTTGTTTTAATAAAAACTCTAAACAAAAGTATTGTACAGAATAATCACTTTCCGTAAAGTTGTAATGAATCTCGCGGGGCGCAGAATTATTCAAGGTGGGCCGCATGCGTTTGTATTTATAATGTATGCATTCATTTTGTAAAACACATTCTAGTTCTTATTAAGGGGGTCCGGCACTTCCATAGGAACCCATGTTAAATTACGTAAGTTTATGTACTTTTTCTCAGAAACTACTTGTTTCTCATAGATGACATTTTTACAGTAGGTTATATGTACTATCAATAAGACTTTAATAGAGGGTTTTGTCTTTTTACTAAAAATTAAAATAATTATGAATTTTTTAAAAAATGTTCAATCTCCCCCCCTAAAACTTAGTTTAAAAAGATGCTATCTAAAAAACGTTTGCTAGATATATCATATAACCCCTTCTATTAAATGTGTAAACATGCTGAAAATATACTAACTGAAAATTTGAGGACCCTACATAAATTAGTTTCGGAGAAAAAGGCACATAAAAGGAAAAATATTTGCATTTTGAGAAAACAGACTTTAAAGAAAAAATTTGTAATTTTTGACAATTTACCTTTTTTAATATTTTCCAGAAGCAAATAAAGCATTTTCTGTGCCCTCTGCTTCTACAAAAGACTCTTCTAATTTTCTTTTTTTTCCATTATTTTTAGCAATCTAGCCTTTTTTTGTATCTCAAGATGCTTTCGTTGGGCTACACGAATCCTACGTGCATCTAATTTTTTAAAGCATGACACACAATTAAAACCTGGTTCAATACCACAATGTTTTAAACCGATTAATTTGGCTACATGGCCCATATTGAATTGTGCAATTGCTATATTTACCCCTCTCTAATTTTAGAGTTTTTAACTCCACAAACGTAGATTTTGGAGTGACTGACCATATGGTATTATTAACTGACTTATTGTGGTTTTGAGTCTTTCCATGTAGACATTTTTTTATAACCTAGAGTCAGCTAAATCTATAAAAATTGGCTTAATTTCATTCACGAGGGAAGATGGCACATTGGTATGTTTTTTATAATCATAATGCTTTTCGTTAAATTCAGCTTTTGCTTTCTGAAACTTGCACCATGAATTTGTACCCGAAGGACACAATCCATGTTAAAGGCTCTCATTTATAGACAAAAGATGGAAATAAACAGCCCAAACAGCAGTTTTCATGTTGTGTAAATCATTGATGTTGTTTCTAATGGCCATACCATAATACCTCTGAATTTTTGAAATTAAAATGTCGGTGAGTCGGTTGCGTCCACTTAGGCTTTTTTCATCACTTAATTTTTTCCCTCTGTTTTTTCCTTTGAGATCCAAAAGACGGGTACCCATACGCTTTTGGATATGCCCAACGCACTCTAATTTTTCCACTTGAGTGTCATAAGGATTCAGGGCTAGTGTTGATGAAAACCCTCTTGAATCTCTATCGCCCAAATATTTTGTGTAACGAATGCCATAATGAGCTTCGGATCTTTCAAATATCGCCGTTACACCTTTCACTTCCATGTCTCATCTTGTTCCACTATAATTGGCAATACATGATGATTCAGGAACAGAATTAAATGCAGTTTTACACCGACAATGTTTCAAAAACACTTCAAAATCAATAACTTTTCCAGTATCCACACTCGTAGCAGTAACTATACCATTGAGGGACTGGTATCCTCTTTTCTGCCATGAACCATCTAAGGCAACAGTAATATCACGGCTACCTTCTATTCGTGTTGCCTCCTGAACAGAATTTCTCATTGATTTTTCACAGGTAAATTTAGAAGAGTCGAACAACAATTCTGTATAAGTAAGGAATTTTTCAGGGGGAGAGGGCAAGTTCATAAGTCCACAAAAAGTTTCTGCAGCTGAACGACCTCTTCCAATAGATCTGAAAGCAAATAACAATCTGATATTTAAGTGGAAAAGTTTATTTTTATATTTCAATTTAGTTGATGTATGAAAACTACGTTTTTTGCACAAAAACTACAACAAAGTTCCATGTAATACATTATTCAAACTCTTTTAGAAGCCTCCAAGGAGATGGAATGGCCACAGTTTTTACAAACAGCAAAGTTCAATAAAGCTTTATTCAATAAATTTAATTCTATTAAAACATTTTTTCAGTACTCTTCCTTCCATATCACCATATAAACTCTTGTTTGAAATAAGTTTTTGTTTCGAAGCACTTTGAATAACAGTTTCTGTACTGCCTCATGTGATAACTGGAACATTTTGAGCATTCATTTTTTAAAAGCCGACATTTTTGAGTTTTTTAAATATTTTTTTTAGATTTCCCCATAATTTTTGTCGTTAATAAAACACTAATAAATAATTTAATGTAAAACGTGGATTAAACAGAAAAAAAATCTAGATAAATGAATTAGAATTTACAATTAGCAAGTTCAAGCAAGAATAATCCTATTTAACAACAAACCAAACGAAAACAAAAAACTGTGTTGAGTGTATTTTCCTTACTTCAAAGAAAAATCGTTTTATTTACGAGTAAGAAAAAGGTTATACTAATTGTAGACAAAACAAATCTTGCTGTCATCAAAAAATTAAGCATGATGAAAGACAGGTGCTCCTCGAGGAGCACCTGTCACGCGTCAAGGAAAGTGGCTTCCTTTAAAAAAAAAATACTTCTAATTATTGTATATCCATATATCATCCGTCATTTTAAGCAGAAATGTTTGAACTTTTCAAAAATAGAAAAAAAGTCAAAATAGTTAATTTTTCAAAAATTCATATGCCGAGCCCTCTTAACGAGTATGCAGCTTGTTTTTAGAGTTTACCTCAGCTAGTTACGTAACCAAAAAGCTTCAACAGGATATGGATACCTTTAGGAGCTTAAATGTGCTTGAGATATCAAAGATTATGAGTCTTTTACGATAGGAATGGTATAAGGAACATTATTTCTTGTAAGTAACTTTTTCATGGAGAAGTTTCGAAGATTGATGGTTTGGCAGGAAGAAAGTATGATCCTTCCTTCAGTTTTGAAAAGTTCGAGGAAGATATTGAGGACCAATGTTGTTGCTTAGCCTGAAAGTATTATCTCCGATTATATACCTCCCCCTCCTCCTAATCTGAATTTTTAAAAACTAAATAAAGAATGAGTTTCGGTTGATGGGTAAAAAGTCTTCCACACTGAAGAAGCAGTTAGCCGATGTGAAAAAGCAAAATACTCCTTACTTCATTATCACAAGGGCTTCATCGAGGTCATAGATGGCAAGCTGAAGAATCCACAATCGATAGCTGTGTTGATGCAGAAGAATCGGAAGAAAGCAGCATAAAGAAAAATGGGATTTGTACGTATAAGCAAAGATCATACAAAATGAATGATCACAGGTACCTTAACTATACCAGAAAATTATATACAAGGCAACAGCCTATGAAGTTTTAGAATAATTAAAGCAGCAGTTTGAAGCAATTTCAAAAGATCAGTTGTTTAAAACACGTACAGAGCATTTTGAATTTAGTTTTCAAGAAGGGTATGTTTCTACACACAGGCAAAGTTAAAAATACTTTGAAATAAACTGAATAATGGATTAGAGACCAGAGAGGAAAGCTAGTTGCCTTATTTAATGCCAGTCTGTAAAGTTTTACATGTTTTGTTCAGTCAGTTGGATATATTCCAATCCAGTTTGATGTTATTGGCTCGAGATGACATCTAGACAAACTCAATCAAAACTATTGACATTATATGATCAAATAAGAATGTTTTGACTAAATCCGGTTGACAAGACAAAGGGTTCAAATCTAAAATTTTTCATTTAATGTTAACACGATTTTGTTTTTATGTCGTAGATAGTGCCAATAATTCTGTATTGGTAATGTATGCTTTCATTATGTACAACACGTTCTAGTTTTTGTCACCGAGTATGCAAGGTGACCGCTGTAGCCTGATGGTTATGGTCCCAGACTAGAGGTCAGCATATCATGAGCTCGAGCTCTAGTGCTGCTGAAGACCTGACGTGCAGAGAGACTGATGCATGTTAAATCTGCCGGGGCCAAAGTCTTCCCTTTGGAGTGATGTAGAAGTTCGGAGAGGGAGTACCAGCTCAGGTATTTTCCTCGTCACTTGTGATCATGGTTAAAAATTATGAGGTGCGTCGCCAATAGCCCTCGCATTGCTTTGTAGTACGACGTTGATAAACACTCACTCGAGCGTACAAGTTGATATTTATGGTAGCGTAAACACACATCAACTTTAACATTCCGTCACTCAGTATTTATTGTTATATTCTTGGAATGTGTGAAGTATCATTCTAAATATACTAATATTCTTTCTTGGAAATTTTTGACAGTATAACGTAATTTATTTATTTTAATCTATCTTTTAATATTAAGAGCTATAAATATGTATAGTAAAACATTAAAAATTCTACGCATAAACTATTGAATAAATTTATGGAATCACGTAAAGGATATTTTTTTTTCTTATTTTCGAAATAAAAAAATATTTCAGTGGTTGTTGTGAATCGTACGGGCTTATTTACTTAAAGGATAGATCATATTTTCCCAGGAAATTTATTTCAAGACCTAAGAAGATTCTTAAACTGCTGATAAAATCAATAATCGATGCTACTTAAAAAAAAACTGTGCTTACAGCAGTGACAGGTTGAAAATTAGGCAAAAATTTTCCGCTGTAAGACCAGGTAACTTAAGCTCAAAACATAAGCTTTTTATGTAGGCAGCACTCCTTTTTAAATAAAAAAAGTTTTTTTTTGAAGTAGTTTTTGAATTATTTTTTTAATATATAAAGATCCGTTCTGAAGAAACGTAATAATTCGTTTTGTCAGAAATATATTATTTCTCATTAATATCCACAAAAAGGCCGTATAATAATCGTGGAATCGTAGAACAATTTCTGTCGCAATGTGGTCGAAGTCGTATACTTCGCAACTTACAACTATTTAATTTGGATCGTATGAGTGAGGATCGAGTCCTGATTCCTCTGAACCCCCACCTTGTTCAATTGAATTATTAAATGGAACTTTATACTTCGAAAGCGTGCTATGAAAGTTCTGAAACTGAACCATCTGCTTAATATTGTTCTGACCTCTTGACATTAGCTTAATATTATTACATTGTCGTGCGACTCCCGTTGCTTCAAGCAGTAGAGAACACAGACCTCTTTTATGAGGGAGGGATTGCATTCTAAAAAAACAGGTTGATGAAATCGCTTTGGGGTAATAATGGAAAGAGGTAGGGATTGTATCCCCAATCCCCAACTATTATCTAAGTTACTGGCATATAGTGATGTTTAGGGTGCATCCAGGGGCGTAGCTACCGCCGTATCAAAGATACTGGGCTCCCAAACTACAGGGGCGCCAACATGTATAAGTGAAAGATAGTAAAGGGGCCCCCGAAAACAGTCCCTTAAGAATTTTGATATATATGCCCTCTCAGGACTAGCTACATTGGTGGATGCATCATCTTTCTTTTAAAATTTCTTGGTAGGTATTATAATGTTTTCAGAAATATTATTTCAAAGCCAATAAAACGAAAATTGAATCAATATATTTACATTAAAAAAAACCTTACTTTTTTTATCCAAATTAAAAT
The DNA here is from genome assembly GCA_019973975.1 of Trichonephila clavata. Taxonomy (NCBI): domain Eukaryota; kingdom Metazoa; phylum Arthropoda; class Arachnida; order Araneae; family Nephilidae; genus Trichonephila; species Trichonephila clavata. The sequence goes on along the minus strand of BMAO01016314.1, from coordinate 184,062 downwards.
CACACTTTCATCTGTGAAGCAATTTGCATCCAATCAATTTACATCAAAAGGATAAATCTCATTTCAGTTGAGAAAACCTATTTACTTTTCTAAAACTCTCACTAGATGGCAGTACGAACTATGCGTTTTTGGGAAAATTCTTTTTATTTGGTTTTATTCAACTATTAAGAATATATATCAAAAATATCGTAGATTGATTCCTCAAATTAAAGAATGGTTAAAAAAGAAGAAAGAAAGAATGCAAAAAAAAAAATGTAGTTTAAATGTTGCTTGAGATTTAAATTCAATATGAAACCGAAGAATGAATTTTAAATTAAAATGAAAGATTATTCATTTTCTAAAAAATATTAGTGGCTGTTCTCTCAGTTTTTATCATCGTTGTGTTTATTTTTTTTCCTTTAAAAATGTAATTAATGATTGGTATATTTTTATGACATACTATCACTGTATAATTTCTTTAAAATTATACTTTTTACTTCTGAGTTGCACACTTCCGAATTTTAAAAAGTTATTTTCACGTTTCATTATCGTATAATTGTACAGTTCTTTAAAAAATTATTCAACAAATATGAGAATAAAATTGCTAAAAATAATTTGTTCCTCCTTTATATATTTTTATTGCATAAAAAATTAAATACTACATTCAAAATTCTCTTTCCAAAACTCCGAAAACTAAAACTATACACCAGTGGTCAACAACCTTGTAGCTGTGGCGTGCCAAATGCAATATGCCAATTTGATTTAAGGTGCCACACTATGTCAAATATTTGAAACAATTCGATTCCCAAGATAATGCATGAAGAATTAGAGGGACAGAGGTCAAGAACATAGATTTAGAGTTTTATTACATATTAATTTTGCATCATTTAAAGATATTTATTAACATAAAAATAAGTATAATTATCCCTTCAATATAAATTGTAATGCATTTATGTATAAAAATAAATAAATAAACCACTCAGAACCAAATGATTATTTTGAATTTTATTTTCAACTAATGAACATTAAACTGTTAAATATTCTATTAATAACTTAAAAATCAAATTTTACCGTAATTGTCACTCGCAAAAATAAAGAATTTTGGAACTCGTCGAATAGATATTCTATATAAGTCAAATTGAAATATAATATGCAAATAATTTTAGTTTTCTTAAAAGGTAAATAATAAATTCATCAACTAAAATGAATAGAATAAAAATACAATGAATACATAGAATAGAATTAAAAACGATTACTTTTTTTAAAAAAAAATGGTGTATTTAATACATATTTCACGCAGATAATTCCTTTAAAATCAAGAAGTTTCACAACCCTTATTCTTGCATATTTATTCATACTGCAATATTTCTATAATAGATATGGAATATTTAGATAATATCAAGAACATTTGCGTGACACGATGTGAGTAAACTATTTGAACATTTCATACTTTTTTGCGCATCTGTCAATTCATCCCTTTTTCTAGAAAAAAGCTTCAAAATGGTATTGATAATGCTTTCACTTAGATAAAACTAAACACAATATTTTCATATCTTATTCATAAAAATGTTATCATATCTATATTGCGAAATTGTTATTTTAACAGCTCTTTTAACAATGGATGATAATAGATGTCAATCGCAAAACACATATAAAATCAGATACTCTTTTAATACCCATAAAAATGAAACAATAAAATTATTGAATAGACTGATTATAAAAAAGACCCAATATCAATAATCAATCAATTAAATGTATCTTCAAGCAAACAAACAAATTATATTTAGAAGAAAATGATATGATCTTAACTGATGTCATTATTATTCGATTTCCAAAAATAGAAATACTCCTAAGCAGCATGTTTTAAACAAAAAGTTTAAATTATATTTTATGAACTCAATTTTATTCACGGAACGTAGAATTTTTCTTAATTTCTTATATAATAGTTAAATTAAAAATAATTGAAAGTGGTTATTAGCTAAGAAGTTAGATTCTTACACAAGCTTCAATGAATAAAAACATGAGATTTAAAATTATAAAATTTAGTATATTCACAGTGAGTAAAAATTTCTATGTTATTTTTGTCGTATGTTCATTTAATTGCTTAAAAAATTTAGTTAGTATATTCACAGTGAGTAAAAATTTCTATGTTATTTTTGTCGCATTTTCATTTAATTGCTTAAAATTTAAAATTAGACATAAATTGCTAACATTTAAATTTGATCTGTAATTTCTAGAAATTTTGCTTGTTATAACAATTGCTAATACTATAAAGAATTTAAAATAAATGATTATCACACACACACACACACACACACACACACACACACACACACACACACACACACACACGCACGCGCAACTTTATTTCTCGATATTTTACAAAGTGTATTTTTTTAAATAATTCATCTGAATTGATGCACTGTACTTTTTAAAAATTGACTACAATATTATTCAGAAAATTTGTTTGCTGTTGAATTACATACATTTTTCCAAATAATATTGGATCAAATACTTATGTTGAAAGATTTGATTGGTTAAATAAATACTTAAGGTTAGCGTTTGCGCTTCGATATTTATTAATCATTAGTGCTATTGAAATTTAATATAAATAATAGTTTAGATTTTAGGTATGAGATGTTACTATTCAAAGTAATGATAATATTTTAATAGTAATAATACATAAAAAATACACTTACACTCACATTACTAGTGAATTTTCCTAATTGGATTAATGCTCAAGTTTTAAACAATTTAATTAATGTTACATTAATAATATAAAGCATATTATATATATATATATATTAATACATAATGTACAAAAATTAAAAAGGAGATGGTTTTTCTAGCATACACAGTGTGGCAAATAAGTTTTCAGACTGTGTCCACAAAAAGAAATGGAAACAAGAAATTAATTCTTGTTTTTTTGTTTTGTTTTTTTGTTGAAAAGGGGACCCTCCAAATCTAATGCACTTGTTACAGCGATTTATTAAGGAATAGAATGCCTGTTGTAAATCACTCTGTGGAATGGCCTGCAAAGCATGCGTCGAAGCTACCTGTAAGGTCAAAATAATACCCTTTTAATTTCAGTTTAAGTTTTGGGAATAAGGAGTAGTCACAGGGTGCTAAATCAGGTGAATACGGTGGACGGTTCAACACACAGACATTATTTTCTGCCAAAAATCGACGAACAACAAGGAAGGAGTGACTAGGTGCATTGTCGTGTAACAAACACCAACTGCTTTCAGTCCGATATTCTGGACGAATGCGACGAATTTTGGCCATCAAACGCTATAAAACTGCTAAGTAGTACTGACCTGAAATTGTTTGTCCAGTTGGAACGATTTCTTTGTGGATAAGACCCCTAGCATCGAAGAATGTAATAAGCATTGTTTTGATTTTGGATGGAATTTTCCTTGTTTTTTGGCTTGCGGTCCGGCTTCTTCTACGTTATCTCTTCTATCCAAAAAACGTTTGTACCACACAAAAACATTTGACCTACTTAAACAACAGTCACCGTAAACTTGTTTCATGAGTTGGTATGTTTCCGAAGCACTTTTACCAAGTTTTGAGTGAAATTTTATCACAGCTCTTTTCTCCATCTTAAAAAAATCAACATGAAAAAATTTACTCATGCAATGAGCGCTTGTCTTATCTCACCTACTAAACGAAATTCGCACAGCTTGGTGGCAGTGTGTCAGCAGACCATGGACATGATGACACATGAACACTTGCACTAATGGTGTCATTACAGGCTGCGCTCTGGGACGAGTCTTAAAACTTATTTGTCGCACTGTGTAATGTAATGAAAAGTATTTCAAGTGGACACAAGTATTACCATAATCTTTTCAAGGTGTGAGAATATGGATACTTTCCCAAAAATATAAATCAAAAGAATACGAAAGAACTTTATCGAAAAATTAGCTTCGAGTTCTATTTGGATAAAAGACAACCACTCATATGATAATGGATTGGATCGAAAAAACCAGTCTTTTGTATAGGATATGATCCCCTCTGATTGCTGAGTAGGAATCTTCTGCTTAAGCTGAGTACAAGGTTGTCAACTAGCTGTAGAGGCATTGCTGCCAATTTCAGTTATGGAATTCTTGCTGAAGGATGTAACGAGATCTCTATACAATGTTGCACATGTGTTCGATTGTATTTATACCCATTAACCTTGTCGATCACTCCATGCGTTGAATATATCTTTACTCTCAAAAAGCTCTTCGGCAGTCATTGTAAGATGAGACGTAGTATTGTTGATGAAGAGGAACTGATGACCCCTTTAACCTGTAAAAAGATATTTGTTAAGGAGAGCTTCGGTACAATAGCGGGCACCAATAACTAAATCTCCTTAAAATATGTGAACGTCAGTAAGGGTACTAAAATGGATAATGTTCCAAGCAAGAGTTCTGCTACCTCTAGATTGGAAACCAAATAATATTGAAGGGGTCATTGTGTATTTCCTGCTTTCTTCAGATTGCACGTGTCCTGAATCGTAATCATACAAAATCTATACTCTCAACCATAAACCCTTTCCTAATATATCCAGTTCTTGTGTTTTCGGTACCACAGAAGATGTCATCCCCAGTAAGTAAGCATTAATCTTCTCAATGATTCGACCTCCAGTAATGTTATCCAAATGTTAAGTGGTTTATTTTTCTTCCCATCTAATGGGCTGTATATTAGCAACTGAGCCTTTGTGATACGAGAAATCTCCAAATGCGAGAGCCATTTCAGTGGTGGCACCATCTAGTGGCAGCTTTCGCTACCAAATTTGTGGATGCTTGAATTGATTTAATTCAAGCTCTCGGCGGATGCTAAATATTGCTGAGAGCACCAGAGCCAAATTGATAATCAAGGGATATTTTACATGCCACACAATCATGACATGCGTGCCTACGGGGTGTGTGTGATTGTCATACAACCTTAGACTTTAGAAGCGGGCATGCTACCTCTAAGCTACCGGAGCCAACTGTTATCCAAATGTCGTCTACATGATTGTCTGTTGCACATATCATAGTGATGCAACAACTCGATGTCTTTTAAACTGATGAACTCCATGCAATAGCTATCAGAAAAATTCTGAGTGCATGCTTTGTATCTTTTAGAAAATTACTCATTACATAATGCTACACACACACACACACAAATACACATACATATTCTTTTCTATATGCATGCTCTATCGTACTTGACCTGAGTCAGTCTTCTAATTGGTCTCTTGAGTCTGGAATACCCACTCGTTCCACTGATCTATACTCCTTCTTGGTTTCACTCCCTCAGCTTCATCATGAATGCTTATACACTAGAGAGAGAAAAAATTAGAGGTGAATAATATTATAGGAAATATATACATGTGTATATATATTTCAATCTATATTGGGAGAACTTATTTCCCAATGTGAAATATTAGTGCACAATATACGAAATATTTTTAGTTTTTGACTTGAATCTAATCCATACAACTCTGAAAAATTTATATCAGCACTTAAAAAAACTAAATTAACTATCAGATTCAGAAAAAACTAATGAAGTACATCTAATTTCTTTTTGCGATAATAATCAAAAGATGATTTAAGCTTCGCGTTATTTTTTAAAAAAGTAAATCCATGTGTTTATACTCCATGTTTGTGCTTGAAACTGGGTCTGATGTGTATATTTGTCAGGACTCTTAAGCTCCATATACTTTTGGGAGATGTGTAAGGTAAGAATAGGGTACCACAGTTCAGATGTTGAATGCAACATCTGATTATGATGCAAAATTTCAAGATCCACTGTCTGTATTCTGGAAAAAATCCGAAGCAGGTAACAGGAAATGCACAACTTACAAGCCTTAAGTATTTCTGTATTATGTATAAAAATATGTTAAGTTTTGTTCCTTATCCATATTTTATTTCTTATTATTTTTTTGGATTAAAATTTTAAAGTCCCTCGTGAGCAGCTCATTGTGTTTTTATAGTATGATGCATTAATTCATGTTGTTAATTTTAGCTATTTAACTGAATCATAATTTAATTCAAAGGCGTTTAGAAACTGTAGCACTCTAAAACAAGGGAGAAGTTGAGAAGATTTATAATCGAGCTTTTAAAGATCATTTTATAAAGAACAAATCGTGGCATTAGACTGCCAGTTTAGCCCGTAATACAAATATACGAGGCCGTCGCTAATTACATTTAATTTTATTACGATACTATTTAAGTCCAAAAAGCTCGAAATAATTGTACTCTGATAATTAAGGTTAAGAGTTTCGTGGTTGACAGGTTTTTAATTTGATTTCTGATTCCATTAAAGCTTATCAGAGTAAAGGGAACCAAGGCAAAATCGAACGAAATCTCCAAATCTTTCCAAACATATTACTGAAATTCGATGAACGAAATATCAGTTCACTCATGTTGTCAAAGTCATTTTGTCGAAGCTCGAAACTTAGCTTTCATTAAAGCAATACAAAGACTATTGACGTTACAAGTGGCACTTGTGAACTAACGTCAAATGAAGAGAACGATGCGGTGAATTGGTGTCTTTCAATTTCAAATTTCTTACTCCTACACAAAGTGGTGGGCGTGTTAGGCTATTGGTCAAAGTAAAGGACTCGTGGTCGGCGTGTCATGAGTTCGAGCCTAACACAGCTGAAGACCCGCCGCGCAGGGGATGATGCGCGTTAATCTATTGATGCTCAAACGTCTTCCCGTAGGTGTGGTGTGCAAGTTAGGAGAGGGGAGGGCCAGCTCAAGTGTCGTCCTCCTCACTTGACCCTGATTCAAAATTCCGTGGTACGTTGCCAAAAGCCCTCGAGTAGCTGAGTGATGCGACGTTAATATTCACTCACTTTACACAAGATGGGTACTTTGAGATTTAATTCCATTTCATATGTAAAATACCCATTATTTCACAAGACGAACTTTTAAAGAAATAAGGACTTTACTTTGACGTTACCAGGAAGGAGCTCATGGCCTTTATCTCTCAGCTCTCGTGGTGGCCACCGTAACCTAGTGGTCCTGGTCACGAACTCGTGGCTGGCGTTTGACCGGCCGGGGTAGCCAAGTGGAATAGGTATCGGATCATGGCAGGCATGTCATGAGTTCGAGCCCAGTACCACTAAAGACCCGCCTTATAGGGGAGCGACGTTAAATGCACGTTAAATCTGTCGAGAGCTCAAACGTCCTCCCATTTGTGTGGTGTAGTAGTTAGGAGAGGGGTGACAGCTCAGGTGTCGTCCTCGTCATTTGACCATGGTTCAAAATGATGCGGACTGTCGCCAAAAGCCCTCGTGTAGCTGAACAGTGCGACGTTAACACTCACTTGACCAATTGTGGATTCGAAACCTGATGCCACTGAAGATCCGCCATATAGAGAAGTTAATGCACGTTAAATCTGCCATGACTCAAAGTCCTCACTTTGGAGTGATGTGGAAGTTAAAAGAGGGGGCAGCTCATGTGTTATCCTCGTTTTTTGACTGGGGCTCAAAATTAGGAAGTCCTTCACCAATAACCATCGAGTTGTTTAAGAGTATTATGTTAATACACACTCCTTCACTCTACTCTCACGGTCCGTAACGGACAGAGAGATAGAAAAAGGGCACCGAAGAATAAAGTCGGTCGCTAAATTCTTCTATTCTTTTCACCCCCCCCCTTCCTGTAGCTTTTTCTGGTGAAGTCGATTTGACGATAGTGACATCCTCAATGTTTCTCATGATGATCTTTCATATCTAGATTTTAATCCGTGATTCAAGCTCCTCAACACCTGTAACGAATAGTGATATTCTTAACCACCGGGTAAAATAGTGTTAATTATAAAGTTCTAGTATATAACCTTAAAATTAAAAACAAACAAGCAGTTCAAAATATAAGTTATTTATTTCAAGGCTAAAATAATACACTATGATGAGATTTTGACGAACTAGACAAAAGATGGAGGCATCTAAAACAGAGTTGGTTTCGGAACAATCACATGAATCCGATGTTTTCGTCAAAATGGTATGTTGTGCTTATCGACAGAAAGTAAAGTATATTTGAATAAATAAGCATTTCGATAAGTTTTTTAAAAAATTCCTTTCACTCACATCGAATTATCTAGATTCCTAAGAATAAAGAATGGAAATATTTTATCAAATTCAACGTATATATTTATTTGTGTGTATATAAATATCAAAGCAATTTCTTCCCGATATCAATCTATTTATCTAGAATGTTGCAGTAATTTAATTTATAATGGTTTCATAAAATCCTTAGATTATTGGCATTTCGCATTGTTTCGTTTGAGAAACAAAGCATTGTACAAATGTTAGTGAATGAGATGCACGAGACCTGTTCCACAACTCAGTCAGAAAATGAATCGATCTGTAATAAAATAGAATACCTTATGAATGAGCGTATATATAAGTGGTATATTTGTTTCAGCGTTGTATACTTCAACAGTTGTATTTTTATTTCAAATGAATCAAACTTGTCAAAAAACAGATATCGGAAAATGTAGAACGATAATTATGATATTGTATAATTTTGTACTTTTTAAGTACAAAATTATACAATATCATAATTATGTAGAAAGCTTTTTGTGTTAAGTGAAGTTCAAGTCGAGTTGCATTTTTTCGAATCTTGATTTCACTAAAGATTCAATCTGCCAAACAATGAAAGCTGCTGCCTTTTAAATTTAGCTGGACCCCAAGGTTTTAAAGTCAAGGGGCGTAGAAGTTATGGAGGTGAAATATTGGCTCAGGTATAGTCTCTTTTCATGACTCCAAATTACAAGGTCCGACATCAACATAACCTTCTACTTTTTGACAGAATTCACATCTAAAGTCACAAATATTGTATTCTGAAAGCAACATTATTTAGCTTAAATAAAAATCTATTTTCATGAATTAAAATATAATTAAACTGTTTCTATCTCTATTTTGTTATTAGGATTTTGAAATTTACTTTTCGAGTAGACGTCGACTAACGAGGTTAATCCGTGTGCATATTAAATCTGTTGAGACATAGTCCTGGTATGGCATGATATCGGAAGCAGGGTGTCATCTCTCAATATTAATAGTGTCCTCAGTTGTAACGAGTTCTTAGGCTAATAGTCCTCATATTTTTTCAGGATATGTTAATAAATTAATAAGTGCACTAAGAAAATGATTCGATCCTTAATCAGTTTGGAGACTGCATTAATATACTGACAGATGTCAGCTCCAAGTCGGTGTTTCATGGTTTCGAGTTCTAATTTATCTTAATAATATCGGTATAAAAGGCTTTTATGTGTGTGTGCAATTTGAGAACATCTACGTATATTACTGAGGAACAGGGCCCCACAAGAGAACTCTTTTTATTAATAAAAGTGCTTCGACCACTAACTTATTTTTGCTTATACTACAGAAAAAAGTCCTAACAAGTCTTTTCTAAGTTTATCCATCTTTTTCTGGTATCAGATGTGTTCCATATTTTGTATCATGTAACGTAATGAACAGTGGCGTAACAAAGAATATTAGGCCCCCTGCAAAGTCAGGTTTTTGGACCTAAGCCGTACTTGGCGTCAGTCAGGCTTTGGGCTCCCGAGAATCCTGTCCCCCTCGCGATGCGGGGGGTTGCGGGGCCACCGGTAATGAAGAATGATTTATTCACTTGGCATGTTAAAGGAAAACCTTTTTTCAAACATTGAAATTACAGAATAATATACAGATGTGAGTTACAATATTCCAAATTGGTATAAAAATAGACATTTTTCTCTTTGAAAATGTTGTTCCAAACTTCATTCAGACTCCTTAGCATTTGGGCGCTTGAAAAACAAAGATCACGTTTGTTGAAAAACATTTAAAATTAGTATTGGTTTATCTATCTTTTAACAACATTATTTATTCAAATTAAGATTATTTTTCAATGATAAGGAATTTAATGCTTTTCTATATATTTTTATGTTAAATACCTGTATTTTTCTTGATTTTTTTTTTCTTTTCATAATATTTCTTTTGATTTAAATTGTGTTTGAAGGTTGTAAAATGTTGTTTAACTGTGTATTTAGAAACTAGAATACCACTAACGAATCAATACAGTTTTGAAGAAAACGTGATATGCGATTTTAGTATAGCCTGTATTTAAAATTTAACGTGAAATAATATCTGTACTAATTGCAACTTTAAAAATTAACTGTCGTTTTATTCAGTGAGGGTCTCTTAAGAAATTATAACGTGGCCGCGGTAGCCAAGTGGTCTAGGCATCGGATCGTGGCTAGCATGTCATGAGTTCGATCCCTGTACCACTGAATACCCGCTGTGTAGGGAAGCGATGCACGTAAAATCTGTCGAGAGCTCAAACGTCCTCCTGTTGGTGTGGTATGGTTGTTAGGAGAGGGGGTGCCAGCTCAGGTGTCGTCCGCGTCACTTGACCATGGTTCAAAATTACGCGGACCGTCTCCAAAAGCCCTCGTGTAGCTGAACAGTGGGACGTTAATATTCACTCACTCACTCAGAAATTATAACAGCACCTGAGAAATTTAGGACATTATGCGTAACATCAGAATCGTTATAAAACACATGCGTTAGCCTTCCATGAAAGCATTACTTGAAAAGCAAAGGTATAGGTTTTGATATTGTGTTATCTACGATTTATTTGCAGATTTAACTAGTAAACTTAGTTTTATAGAAGTGCCAGTAAAATCTGAAAGAGAAAAACATATTAATGAAGTGCTTAAAACTGCGATTCACATATCATAATTAGAAAAGATGATTTAAACAAAATAAAATGACCTGAATGAGAAAAGAGTCTTAGACAACACGGAATAATAGGCATATTTTTCAACTTTTATCTAAAAGATCTTTCAACATGTAAAATTTTGAAACGTTTCAGCAAAAACACTTCACATCAAAGTGTCGAATAAAATACTGATATAAAAAAATTATGAAAATGGAGCAAACACCAAAGTTATCGAAATGGCACCAAGTAGAAAAACTTAAACGGGCTAAAAATATCATGTCATGAGATGACGAATGGAAACAAATATTGAATGAAAATAAATTTAACATTGAAATTAAAGTGGTTTTAAATCATGATTTTTTATTAGACTATAATATATTTAGTATTTTATCATAAAAAATACAAGATATGTTTGGCATTAAAATTTTTATAGGGTATTGAAAATTTTGAAAAACAAAAAATAAAATGGGATTTTTTTGAAGGGAGAGGGAAATGTGCTGCAAAATTGATACTTTACTTGCAAAATTGATACTTTACTTAAGCTTTTTGCAATTAAAGAAATTTAAATGCACAGCTCTTTGTTTTATGTTTAAATATGAATAGAGATTTTATAATAAAATATTATTTAATGTTTTAAATCACGAAGACTATACACCGATGTGGAAAAAAAATTAAAGAATAAAACGTTTTCATGGATTTTTCAAAAATCACAATTGTTTTTAATGAAAAATGGTAAATATAACAACGCTAAGGGTTTTTTTTACTATCCAATCCAATTCGATCTCTTTTAATACAAAACTAAGGAAACTGTTAATACAAGTACTTAAAACACTGCTCTGTGAGGTCTTAATTTTGCTCTTGTTTTTGAATTTGTTTTTTTCTTACGATCATTTTTGAAGCTTTTGCAAGCAAGAGCTCAAGGAAAATGTCTGAATGACAGATTACAATGGAAAACGGCACGAAGATTGGAAACAGGAAAATTCCAGCGGAGGTAGCAAAATGGCTCAATGTGTATTATTAGTTTCCAGATTATGGAACCAGTTCCAGGAAACTGTAACAAGATCCAGATTGCAAGTTATAGGTCACCTAATAGCCACCACAGTGGGATCTCAAACTACTAGACTTTAATTGCAAAACTCAAAAGGAGTATGATTGCTACTTCACTCACAAACGAGTTCCCTGCTGCTCATGGTACATTAGTTTCGAGGTTCCATTTGCCGAAGACTTACTGAGGTAAGATTTGTCTGGGTACTAATGGTCATCTTACACACTCATATGTGGTCACAGAAGAACCTCTCTGAATTGATGCAGATAATACCTTTGAACACGAGAACAATGTACTTATGTTCTCTTCATTAATGGGTCAATATTCAATCTAAACATTCTTTTCGATGTGCTCTCATATGAAGAAAGCCATGAACCAAATACCATCTCTCTTATATCATGAAAGTGAACCACTATGGAGATGGTCCACTTCCACTGAGGTTTGTGGAAGAGGTGTAAAGATCTGAGCCGCGTTGGAATGTTGAATGGGTGCTCAGAGCTGGACTCCTTCAAGTACACCTTGATTGCTGTGAGGTACTGGAATAAGATTTTAAGTGTTAGGCTTTTCAGATGGAGCAGTTAATACTCACAGTTCATTTATGTCACCGACAACTTTCATCCACACAGGGTTAGACTGGTTGAGACTAAGAATGTTCCAAGAATGTAATGGTCAGCAAGATCTTTGGACTTGAATTCCATAGAGAATGTCTGGTATGTTCTTGGCAAAGCAATTGCAGCTTAACAGCCCATTTTCGGTACACTTCTGGAGCTAAGAAGCGTCTTAGTGGAGGATTGGGATTTGTCCTCTCATTAACAGCATAAGTTTATTATTAAAGCTACCTTATCCCATATGAAACCCTTCAAAAATGCCATTTTGCAACATCAGTTTCAGACTATCATGCTTTCGTGATCATGACTTATTATGAGCGAATTAGCCATTGACTTTTTACTATCATTTTAATTATTCTTTGAAAAATTTTCATAGCAAATTCGCTTGAATTCGTTCAATAGTTTTTGAGATATCCACGAAAATGTGTTGGTTTTCAACTGAAGCATACCATTAAATGAAAAAAAAATTAACGAGAATTTTTTTTTAAAATCAAAATTATGAATATATCTGAAAATGTTTTTTTTTGTTTGATATAAATACATGATTTGTTATTTAACTTATTACCCAGCTTAATAACTTCATTATTTTCGTTGCTTAATAATAATTCAAAACAAATATTTGCTGCTGCTACCTATTGTGTAGCGAAACTTTTCAGCGCGTTTTTCACGTAGTGGAACAAAAGCGCTATTAGGAGCAAATTTTGTCTTCGTCTTCGTTCCATATTTTGTCGTACCTTTTTCTCAGCCAATAAGCAACCAATTGACCCCGGTTTTTCGGCATTTGGTCGCATTTGTGCTCTAGATGAGCCGAATTATATTTAAATTTGATAATTTTTAATTTTTTTAAATTTGTTTTTTTTAGTAAGTACACACTACTTTCTGTTAGTAAAAAGTTCATTAGTTGCATTATTGTAAAATACAACATGTAAAAAACGCGCTAAAATTAATTGGCCATGCCAATTATTGATATCTTGTTTGCTTAAAGGTTGAAGTGACACACTTTATGTGTTGTAACAATCGAACCAGATTAAGAATTCGAGTCCTAAAACCACATGAGATCATTAGAATGACATTAGAAGACTTATTACTTTTAAATTCATTTCAGTTTCTTAAACCTTACATCGTATTTTATGAAATTTTAGGAGAATGTGAAGTATAACTGCAAGCACAGCCCTCATCACTTGAATGAAAAATGTTAGTTTATAAAATATATACCTTATTTCTTTAATTGATTTCGGTTTCTGTGTATCTTTGTGCTGTTTCAAGAATAGTGCAAATAATTTCATCAAACAAATTTTTACGGTATTTGATCCATTTGTAACCTCAAATAGGGAAATTTCAACAACATGGTGGTGATTCAAGAATAATCAAAGATTGTTACACTCGTACCACGTGTCTGCCGTTCATGGTTAAAGTTCAACTTTTAGTCATTCAAGTATACTCTTTTCTTATATAACATTGCCTTATACATTTCATTTTAAACCTTATCTTTGATGTTTTCTTTTGTTTCTGTTAGCTTTATTTTCAGTGTTTTATTCATATATGCCTTTTTAAGAAAAGCAGTTTTTTTTTAATAAAATATTCCGTTGAAATGAAGTATAACAATAAAATAGTCATGAGTAAATTTCCTTAAGCTGCAATTAAAAATGAATTCTATGGAAAAAACTTTTCTTGAAGTAGAGTTATATAAACAAATTATCAGACTCTCAAAACAACCAGAGCAATAGAAACAATCTTAATTTGTTGTTGTTACATATGGCTTATTGGAAGGATCTATTCAGACATATAAAATGGCTCGAGTATCACACAAAAGCAATGATAAATAATAAAAACGAATATAAATTAGTTTTAAAAAAATTAAACAACAAGAAAAGGAACAAAATAGATGTAGTTGTTACAAAGAGTATATGAAAGTTCTGGCATTCCAGTATAGATTACTAATCTCACGACGCTTTGAGACTCGTATCTCTTAACTAACGGGTACAGTTTTTTCATAACTTAATTTGTTCCTACAAATATATGTTTCAAACAATCTTTCTTCATAAATTTTTTTTGGAGATATTAGTTTTATTGCAAAATGTAAAAATAGATTTAATCCTACACTAATTTTTCAATAATATAGTTAACATTCTCGTTACTCGTGTGAAATCAGAGAAAGCTCTTAAGATATTTTTTAATTGTTGAAATGCTCTCAATTTAATTTATTGAAATTATTTATTTATTTTTTTAGTATTCCGTCCTTAAAAATATTTAGATTCAGAATGACATCTATAAAAATTGCATCCCACGTATCTTTCTATCCATATACTATTTATATATCCCATGGACCTGCAAGAACAGGAAATTTCTAAAGGTTCTTATGCAAATTCAATGGGTATAAGATAAATATGGCTCTATTTGGGGAAATACGTTAATTCTCTCTCTCTCGAACCAACCAGCCATTGTATAACTTGAAAAAGACATTAATTCAACAGAGTTAGATTAATCTAAATGGAATTTTTATGTGTGAATCTTAATTTCCATTTTCAAAATATAATTCCGTTTTTGTTCGGAAAAAGAAAGGTCAATTAGCGATACCTTTTCAAGAGAAATACTTAGCCAATTTTTCTTACAAATAAACTTGTGGCCGCGGTAGCCAAGTGGTATAAGCATCGGATCGTGGCTAGCGTGTCATGAGTTCGATCCCTGTACCACTGAAGACCCGCCGTGTAGGGAAGCGATGCACGTTAAATATGTCGAGAGCTCAAACGTCCTCCCGTTGGTGTGGTGTGGTAGTTAGGAGAGGGAGTGCCAGCTCAGGTGTCGTCTGCGTCACTTGACCATGGTTCAAAATGACACGGACCGTCCCCAAAAAGCCCTCGTGTAGCTGAACAGTGGGACGTTAATATTCACTCACTCACTTACAAATAACTTTTTTGACTATAAAATTTTCCAGCCACCATATCAACTTTTTTAAATTTAGACATTTAGCGTAGAAAATTTTAAATACATGTTTATCGACATGTTTATTTCCCCAATCAGGTCGAAGCGACTGTTATATGAGTGTAGACATGTGCATTGAAGATGAAAAAAAATTACTCATATTTCAGATAAGTAAAATCTACTTTGCGACGCATGAATAAACATCGATAACGAAGCGAAAGGGCTTAAAATAAGAAGAAAAAAAGAAGTTTCATCAGAAGTACTTCACAACTTTCCGATAACTCAAGTTGCTGATAACAATTCAGGATGAGCAGTAACATGTATTATTCAATCTTATAATAAAATTTTATCTTGATATATTTTTTATTGAAGTGATTGCATAGGGGTTTCTGTAACGCCAGCATTGGTCAACAGGGAATTTGTTATCAGGGAAAATAGTTCACTCGTTAGCAATTAGTTCTTGAGATTAGAGAAGGTTATATAAGGAAAGCCTTCAGTGAGATTACTTAACTCGTTGAAGAATTTTGGTGGTCGCGTCAACAGTGATTGATCGAACACCTATTTGTCTTTTTTTTTTAACTTTTTCAAATAAATTTCCTAAGTTTGTTTCGTTTGCCTGAAAAAAACTAAAATTCAAGATGTCCAAGAGTCAAATCCGTCAGAACTACCATGAAGAGAATGAGGCTGGAGTCAATAAGCAGATCAATATGGAGCTTTATGCTTCATATGTGTACGCTGCTATGGTGAGTACAATATTATAAATAGAGTATTTTGAGAGTTATTAGCAGTTGCAGCGTATGATAGTGTAAATCCTAATTAGTAAGTTAATTTCTTCTTTTGTAATACAAGAATTCCAATGCATTTCTCAAAAAAAAAACATTCGTTATATATATTTAAAGATAACCTTGTCTTAATAAAATATTTGCACAAACATTTTCAATCAGTATAGCCAAGAAACTTAAACTAAGCACATCTTTCTAACTGAAAAATTTAGAGCCAAGGTAAAGCAAGAGAATTTTTTTATTGTTTTTAGTGTTACTTTTGACTAATAGAAAAGAATAAAATCACAGAATAGATTTGTAAAGAGAATGTACTTTTACAAAGATTAGAACCAGATAACATTTGTAAGCCCTTAATTCTGGGGTAGAATTTACTTTTTTAAATATATTTAAATGTATCATTGTGACATACCTCTGTAGCATACTTTCACTAATAAACGGAAAATTGCCCATGCCGGATAAACATAATTATATTATTTGAAAAAAAATAGTTGTAAAAATAGTTATTCTGAAGCATACGAATATACGTCCCTTTAGAATGACACTTTTAATTTTCAGACAGACTCGCATATCAATTATCTATAATTTACTATATTGCTGCGCACAAAATATTGTGGTTGTTGTAGCCGGATAATCAAGGTCATGACCTCTTAGCCGGCATTGCTTTCGTAAGTGAATGGGTTCGAGTCCTGGTGGTACTACAGATCCGGCGTGCAGAGAGAATGATGAACGTTAAATCTGTTATGGTTCTAAATTCTTATGTTGGAATAGTAGGAAACAGTTTATAAAAAAACATGAGTTGAGTCCAAGGGGTCGTTCTCGTCACTTGACCTTGGCTCGCAATTAAGAAGCTCATCGCCACTAACCGTCGTATAGCTTCAAACTGATATGTTAATAAGCATTCAAGGAAGTAAGCAAGCCCGCAAATATTTTGCAAGTATATTAACGATTAATTGAAAATATTTTATTGGAGAAATATTTGTATTAGTGGATAGTTTATATAATTGAACTGAAAAACATATCTGAACATTTAAAATTATGCTTCGAATAATCTGTTTAATTAAAAATTAGTTCCTATTTATTTAGACTATTTATCAAACATTAGATCATTTTAGACAAAATTAGCAACAGACATACTTAACAAACAGCCAAGTTAACAAAAAACAGGCAAGTTCATTACATAACTAGTTATGTAATGAAACACGGTACAAAATGTCAAAGATATTGCTTCAGTAATGTATTTTCGTATGATAGATTCCTAATGTATCAAAACAACGACCTTTTACAAATTTCTAATTATTGGTCACTCTATTATTCTTAAAAATCTGTAAAATTTATTCTTTTCTGGAAAGAATTCGATTTATCACAAACGATATTTCTTTTCCTTATCGAATATTTGTGAAAAAAGAAAAAAAACTATACTCTTTTAAATATTTCTTACTATTATGTCTGTTTATCTTTTGATTGGTTAGCTGTAAGATATCGAATGCTTCCTCTTCCTTCCTGCCAAAATGCTTTTTCTTCTGTAATAAAATTCTAAATACTGATTTATTAGTCATTCCTTTATCGAATATATCTCTGAAAGTTATGGTACATCGGCAGTTTTAAGAGCATGCTAGAGATTACTTCGATAACGTGTATTTTCCACAGCTTAAGATATTATCCAATTATGTCTGTTATTTTAGTATTCAGATATTTTAATGTCATTCTTGTAAACATGGTACAAAATTATACGAAACGTTGCTTCGAAGTACGATGACAAAAGATATTCAACTAGTCAAACATTTTGATCATTGGGATTAATGATGTTCATTCAGCATAATAAAACAATTTAGAGTGCCTTCATTTTTAAAAATATGTATATCAAACATTTCATAAATTTAGACACTATAGATACATATATATATATATAAAGGAATCACCTGGTATTTTGAGTGATTTTTAAAGCTAAATTTTCAATACAAAAGTTATATATAATACATAGAAAAATGTGCCCACATACACACACCCAACTACTTCGTATTAAAAAGATTTGAATGTTATTTTTGTGTTCAAATTTTTAAATAAGATGTAGAACCAACAATGCCAAAAGTTTTGTCTTAATTATTTTCCAAATTTGGTAATAATATTTGCATTTATAAATATTTTTACAATTTATAAAGTATGTTTCTATATTATGTATCTGAAACTCTATCAATTATTTTCATAAATTGATACAAAATTCTCCGATAGGCTTTCCACTTCGATCGTGATGACGTAGCATTGGCCAATATCTCCAAATTTTTCAAGGACAGCAGTGATGAAGAAAAGGAACATGCTCACAAGCTGATGAAGTTTCAGAATCAAAGAGGTGGTACTGTTGTGTTGAGAGATATCAAGGTAAAATGTGCATCAACTTTCATATTTTCTTACATCTTAAAAATAACTAAATCTTCCCATTTATATGTGACCCAAAAAAGGTTTAAATTCTTAACATTTAAGAATAAAATTAAAAGGCCTGATCTCTCTTAAGAATGATCAGCAATTAAAACAATTTTCAGACTTTAAAAATTCTCTTATATAATTAAAAATGACAATTTATATTTTATTTATAGTTTTAACTTGCACATTTTTTTTCTTTTATAGATTTTATATAAAAGAAAAAAATTTCATATCATTAAATAGCAGAACATATGCCAAAATATTTGGAAAGTATCCATGTTTTCATTTGACCTTGTTCAACTTGGATAATATGGTTATTTTTGATACGGGACGCATATATGGAATATATAAAATGGTGTATTAAGAAATGTTCATATAATAAATGATTTCTTAATTTTTTCAATATAGCTTATCTCTTTAACTAATGTTTAAATCAGAATATATTATAGACTCTGTGTGATGTATTTAAATAATATGGTACTATAGAAGAATCAAATACAGCTGTCTCGTGTACAAGAAAAATTATTCTTCATCACTTTTTGCCGCTGAAATAAATCCTCCAAATTAGATTTCTTTCCAATATCTGATGCTGTTGATAGATCTTTCAATTTCGATTTAAGAACAGTTAAATTTTTTGACGTTTTCTTTTATACAAATTTTATTTTCCGTAATATTATTTATTTTAACACTTGACTTAGAACTGAAATGATTTAAGGTGACTTAACCTCTCAAGGAATAAGAGATACATAAACCGTTATGACCGTGGTAGATGAGTGGTCATAATCGTAAGCTAGATCCCGTTCTTGCTACTATCGAGTCGTGGGTTCAAATCCTGCTGCTAATAAAGACCATTCATGAAGAGATGCTATTGCATGGTTAAATATGTTGAGGCTGAAAGTTCCTGTTTTGACGTAGTGAGAATATTTTGAGATGTTTGCCAGTTCAGGTGGCGTCTTGTCACTTAATCGAACTTCAAAAGTACTAAGTTGTTGTCGAGTGTTGCACACTGGGATACATACAAAAGACGAGAGATATATGAACAGAAACATACAATACAAATACAGAAGACTATAGACTGACGATGATACCAACGATGATCCCAGGATAGAACAGAAGGGGCGCCATGCTTTCCATTTGAGATGGGAATCCATTTCAGGCGAAAGTCCGACTTCTTTTCCCGAAGATTTATCCATGCCTTATTCGGGATTCGAACCCGAGCCGACTCGATTACAAGTCGAATGTCATAACCACCATACTAGGTGGGCCGACAGAAGTACAAAGTTTGTAGTCAATAGCCAAGTCAATACTTGGAAGTGCGATACTAAGAAACAATCAATCTGGCTTCATTAATGAACAAATGACACATTTTTATATGCATACGTTTCCCTACTCCCAAACTCTCGATAGATATGGCGATGTAAAAGCAAATTCGGAATCTAAAAAAGCACAATTACCAAGTTAATCATTTGAAATTTATTTGTTGATAAATAATTTTTTACTGATAAAAATTTTTAATCAAATGTTTTATTAAAAATATGAACATTTTTTTTTCGGTTTAGAACATTGATTAGATCCTTAATAAAAATTGATTAGATCCTTAGTAATTTGTATAAAAATACCCTTATATTAAGGGTATTTTTATACAAATAATTTTTGGCTAGCAACTTAAAAACTTCTAAAAAGTAACCTTCTCCATGGGAGGAAAAACACCTGTATTTATTTAAATTTAGATCAATAAATATATCCTACTTTTGTTATATCAGTATAAAATTGATTTTTAACTGTTATTTATTTTGCTTGAAGGCTCCTACCAAGCAAAAATGGGCAAGCCCTCTTGAAGCCATGCAAGATGCTTTGGAACTGGAAAAAACTGTCAACCAGTCTCTTCTTGATTTGCATAAGGTTGCATCTAGCCACGATGATGCTCAGGTAATAATTACAAACTAGAATGTCACAAAATATATTAAACGCTTTTTTAAAAAAAAATACATTGTAGATATTAAAAAGTATAAACGAATCTCTTATTGGAAACGGTTTAAAATTTTAAAGCTATTATAAATTGTAGTTTAAAAAAACCAAAAAATTATACCCTTTTATAATTAATCGAACTAAGTTGTAACTTAATATATTTTAGTAGCCAAATCTGAAAATGGGAAATCGTTAATCCTGATGATTCTGATTAGGATAATGGAACAAAATTATTAAATTATTTTATTGTCATCGATCTTGGGCAAGTGAGAAAAGTTTCGAATTAATCTGACCTTTTTAAGTGGGTAAAAATTGAGTTCAAAGATTCCGTTGCATACAAGTGAAGCTTATAAAGGGTGTTAAAAATATTAAATAACATTAAAATTTATTTTAAAGAAGTTAGGCAAGACAATATGCTAACGTTTCTTTTCAAAAAAATTATATAAATTTAACGCATATTTCTAGCAGAATTGTGTAATATAATAGTCAGATGATGCAATTCTACCATCCATAAATGTTACATTGTTAGGCAGATGCAGTAAAATTTAAGGAACTTCATTGTTCTTGGAGCTCTATATCTCTTCATCTTGATTATTGAATTGATTTTAAGTTGTTTTTCCAGTGAATTCAAAGGAAAATAAATTTGGGGATCGGTGTAAGATTTTCAACTGAAGAAAAACCCTGCTTTTAAAAATAAATTTATCTGCATTTAAGATTTCTTTTTTCTATCAACTTTCACGGATATATACTTATAGATACTTATAATACATGAGTGGTTGTTTTTAATGTTCAATTTGCAGAAATTTCATATCTAGCTCATTTTTTTTTCTGATTATGCCACAAATCAAGTTATATTTCAAAATGTACCTGGAGAGTTTTAAGGATGAGATTAATAAAAATGCTGATATTTTTATGAGATAATATATTGACGTCACTTTTATTTTAAAAAATTAATTTCCTCGTATTTTCATTTTCCTCTTCATAGATTCCCTTAGATTCGAAAACATATCAGAAGAGTAAAAATTGTTTTAAGATTCATTAATATTTTAATTTGTCTCAACAATTTATTTTAAATGCAAAACTTTTTATAGCGTTATCTACACAGTATTTTAAAAATTACTCATTGTCTGTTGTCTTAACATAAACATGCTTCATATAAAAAAAAAATCAGGAATAAGATATAATAGCCAATATGCTGCTTGATGATTTTTGGATATTAAATTTATTGCGATTAAAAGTCCTACCTTTAATGCAATGAGAATGTGGAGAGAAAATAGTTCCGTATAGATCAGAGGTTCCCAAACTTTTTTGTCTCATAGACCCCTTGCCATGTTTTTCGGTTTGGGGTAGACCCCAGCTTACGTAACATTGAATTTGTTAATTAATTATTAACTTAAATTTTAAATTAATTAACACATGTTAATTAATATAACATTTAAGTGATACATAAAATAACCGATTAAAAGAAACAAATTTTTATAATGATAGGGATAAATTTGGTGCTTCAATAAATTTTTCAACATTTGTCATCAATCTTGTCAGGTTTAACCCTAAATTTCCTTTGTTAGTAGTGGCCAGCTGACAACTGCGGTGAAACTCCTCACTAGAAAAAGCTATTAAAACTTTCTCCAATACTCCATAACTAAAAAAAAAAAAAAAAAAAAAAAAAAACAGGCATGTCTTTTTAAAGACAAAATTGCTGACATCCGTTTCTAAACTTTACTTTAAGATATCCATTACTTCCTATTCCGATCAGTTCCTCTTGTAATATGACATTTTTTTTAATGAGACCATATGAATTCATTGACTTCTGTGGTAATTAACAAGTAAATGCATTCTCAAATCTAGTTTCAAAATATTAGAATAAAAAGAATTTAAATGTTGAACGTAGGTTAAATGTCATTTTCTTGGCAGATTGTCTGTGATCAATCAAGAAACTAGGAAAATTGATAGTCCTATATTGATAGTTGAAAAAATATTTCTATATTATACTCCTTTAACTTAATTCTGGCATGAAATGATGGTCCTTGTTTTAATAAAATTTTTGCTATCACATAACTGAAATTAGCCTCATTAAATTAAATAAATAAATGTGTTAGATAGGTAAAATCTGGTTTCAAATTGATTAAATTTTCTTTTAAAATTAAAATCACGATCTGGTTTAATAAGAACTGTCGTAGACCCCC
This sequence comes from Trichonephila clavata, assembly GCA_019973975.1. Lineage (NCBI taxonomy): Eukaryota > Metazoa > Arthropoda > Arachnida > Araneae > Nephilidae > Trichonephila > Trichonephila clavata. Next base: position 161,478 of record BMAO01016314.1, on the reverse strand, counting down.
ATTTGCACCACATGGACCCCCAAATTATTTTTTTGTTGTGGACCTCTTGCAGGTCGTCATATACCACTTTGGGAATCACTGGTATAGATGCTGACCTCGTCTTAATGTGGCTCAAAATTAAGAGATATATTTTCTATTTTAGGCGGACTTTTAAATTGAGCAAAAATAAATAACTGAGCAAGTTTAAAATTTATCACAATTCTGAACTATATTTACTACTTCCAGTTCTGTTCAAAGCTTGATGATTTTTTTAAAAAGTTCTAGTGTGCCCATGAAGGGGCATTGTACGAGATCATTTTAACCCCTTATAATTTATCATATAATTAATTGTATTATCTCTTTTCTTAGACATCATCACAAAATAACTGTTTTTCACCATTTCTTACAGATGTGCGATTTCTTGGAGAGTGAATATCTGACTGAACAGGTAGAAGCTATCAAGAAAATATCTGATTACGTCACCAACTTGAAGCGCGTTGGCAATGGTCTTGGAGAGTACATTTTCGACAAAGAATTCAAATAAACTCCCTATGTTAACAACTTCTCTAAAAATACAGAAACCTTTATATCTACTAATAGTTTGGTTCACATAATACCATGAATATATAAATAAGAGTTTAAATATTTAATTTTTTAATAAAGCGTTGCAAACTTTTGTGAGTTTTGTTTATTTCTGGATGGATATTATTTTTCATAAATTCTTGTTTTGAACAATGTTTAAAATCTTTCGAAGGTTATGCAAACACCTTAATATTTACTACCATAGAGAGACTTATAATTTGTTATAACTCGTAATTGAAAATAAACTATAACACTTTTTTAATTCTGAAGACATTTTCTCTTACCATCCACATCAGGAAAAATAGAATAAAGAACTATGTCGGAAGAGTAGGGTGTTAGCCAAACATAACACGTGTTTGGGAAAAGAAACGAGGAAGAATAAATAGGTCGGGGGAAGGGTAGGCATTAAGTCGATTGTGATAGATGGGTAGACCACCTGAAGATTAGCCATCAGTGATTTTTGTCAATAGAATACTTTGGCGGACAGTATATGCAGACTATCTTGAATATTTCGTCATATAACTACGAGACCTATAGATGAATATGATTTTCTTTAATGTATTTTAAAATGTTTGATAGTAAATGCAACATTTGATATAATATTAAAAAAAACCTGGCCACACAAAATGCAACACCCCGAAGGGAGCAAGCAAACCATCTGAAATTTACACCATGCGTTGGCGGCGATGAAATATGCAAATCATTAGCATTATAGCGCAGACGCACATCAGGGGCGACCGTAGCGCCACCAGTAAGTGCCATATAAGCGGGGACGGGGAACCGACTGGCGATTTGAAGTAAGGCCATTTTTAATAGGTTCTTTTTTCATAAGCTGTTTACGTATGCCTCGTGGAAGACATCGAGCTTATTTTGCCAAGTTTCTGAAATAGACCGAGGAAGAATAGTAGCCTATAGGGATTGCGGATTATCCTTCAGAGAAATCGGTAAACGTATTGGACGAAACCAAGTAAATGTGATGCGGATCTGTCATCACTGGATGCAGGAAGAAACGACGGACTGATGGGGCCGATTGCACCCACCTCGTCGCACCAGGGCCCATGATGGCAGGTGAATTGTGCACATGGCATTGATGGATCGCGCAGCCACATCACGAATCATAGCACAACAGATTCAGTCTGTTACGCATCATTCACTGACCACTTGAACCACTTGATGGCATTAGCAGCAGAGTGGAATGGCCGCAAGGCGACCATTACTTTGTTTACCCTTGACTGGAAACCACTAGGAATTTGCGCCGCCAATGGCGCAGTGAACGGTTGAGATGGGCATCGGAATGGAACGGCATTGTGTTTACTGACGAATCCCGTTTCTACCTGCAACATTTCGATGGTTGGACTCTAGTTTGGAGACACTACGGTGAGAGGCTGCTGAACCTGTTGAGTTATGCATCTCCACACTGGTCCTGAACCCAGTATCATGGTTTGGGGCAGTATTGTATTTCACTGCCGCATCCCTCTAGTGTGCATTGCTGGTACAAATCAACAGCCAGCGCTACATATCTGAGGTGTTGGAGCCCGTGGTCCTCCCATACATTCAGTGATTGCCATCAGCCATATTCCAACAGGATAATACACGACCACACGTGGCACGCAATGTTCCTTACCCATCTGATTGAATTTTTTTCTTGGCTTGCTTGTTCTCCCGATCTACCGCCAATCGAAAACGTGTGGTTCATGCTTGCACAACTACTGGCCCGGGAAACACCACCCGCTGCTGTACCAGATCAATTTTAGCAATACGTGGAAGCCGCATGGATTGCAGAACCCCTTGGATACATCCAAAGCCTCTTTGATTCAAATTAGAGACGTGTGGCAGCGGTTACAGCCAACAATGACGGGTACATTTGCTACTGACTTTGTCATCATCCACACGTCACAAGAGACTGTAATTTTAATCGTTTGATTTTTGTAGAACACGTTATTTGCGAAATTTCGCTGAGTCTTCCCTGGTCCTTCTTGGTGTTGTATTTTGTGTGGCCCGCTGTGTATTTGTGACTATTGCGTTTGTATCCTGATTTTGCTTTAAAGCGGTTCCAAAAGAGTAAGTTTTACTTTAAGAGTAAGTCATAACTTTAGGCGCGTTTTGCTGGAGAGTGAACTTGAATGATGCGTTTTAAGAATTTTTCGTAACAATGAAAAGTCCTTTAACAAAAAAGACTTACTACAAGGACAAAATTTGGCGTCGAAAATCGGTTTTCAGACAAACTGGAATTTTATGACGTTGCTCTATTGACTTTACTAATTAACTTTGCTTAGAAAAATAAATGCTTTTAACATGTGATTAACTTGAAATATATTATTAAAATCCCAATCTCTGCAATGTTTTACATTTTTTACAAATTTCTATAGATTTTTTTGGATTTAAATTTTTAAAAAAGTGACAAATATTTTTCAAGTAGATTGGTACACATTGCATATCTTTCTCAACGCTGCCAAGTTAGATTGAGATTGCATATTGTAAACTTCTTTAAAAAATTTATAAAACTTCATTTTTAAAAAATTAAATTTTTTGTGCTTTTTTGCACATAAAATATTTTTAGAAAATGCGCTTTTCCATTTCAAGGAGCCATAAAAATGCAAAAAAATCAATTGCTAAAATCTCCAAATGCCAGTAACAATTAATAACCTAAGATAGAATTGACCAGTTTGAGGTTTATGGAGCATGTGCAGGAAGACAACTTTCTGATACATTACAACTGATAGTTTTCTTTATTTTTAAAAAAGCGATTTATAAAGTGAAAAACTTTAAGAATATAAGAAAATGCTGAAATGTTTTCATCAGATAGTATTATTTACATTTTGAATCTTTCTTGAAACAGTGAATGCAAGAAAATATGTTTGGGTTTTCCCTCCCATACATAATAGTAATGAATAAATAATTTTATGACAATACTGATATCCCCTTGTTTTTTATTCATTTCACTAATCCCTGAAATAACATTACAAAATTTAAAGTTATCACTCCTATCGTGTGGTCATAAGCACACATTTTTTTCATTTTCATTGTGTATCTATTCCGTATTTCGTATAAAGCTATAATAAATATTGTGCACCTTTTTTTTTTGCTCACTACACCTACGCTACTGAGTGAACCGCAACACCTTGAAAAAAATTAGAAATAGCCCGTACCCTGGAAAAGTCTGCTCTCCGCCCAGGATAGGTTAACTATATTCAACTATTTTTTGGACTTTAGGTAAAAAACAAAACAAAAATGAATGCATCTAACATTGACATTCACTTCCCCTGCAAGTTTTCTGATCGGGATTCTACGATCTGGTTTGATCGTTTTTTAACATTGTGTTTCGAAGCGAACCGAGGATTGTTGGTGACAGTCCTTATAGTTTTGAACCAAGGTCAAGTGGCAAAGACAACACTTGCGTTTGGCTCCCTGTTTGCCTACCAACACTAAAGTAAGGAATTTTAAATTTTAACAGATCTAACCCGTTTCAGCCCCCCTGCACGCAGGGTCTTTCAACGATTTTTCATCCACAGGGAATAACGATTTATTTTCTGGATAATATCAAGGGCCTTATAAAATATGCCCTCAGGCCAAAGATCTTTTAAGGGGTTATATCTTTCCCTCATCTGTACGCTCATTATTTCGTTTGTAAGCGCTTGCTCACTACAGCTGTTTGTTTTCATAAGCAGTACACAAAATGCAGTTCACGTTTTTCTGCTACTTTTGTAAAAATAAAAATCCTAAGGTGCTCACACGTTGTCAATTGAAAAATTCTGCAGATAGAGGTGGAATTTATGTTTGTGCATTACAATCATTTTCCTATGTACGTCAAATCATTAACTTTTCTCACGGAAAATTATGGCGCGATGCTTTTTAAACACACACTTCGTATTTTTAATACTTCCAATTTCTAAAATAGCCTCACCTTGGCTGTCAGATGCTTTATGAAAGGGAAGTAACATGGTGATCAAGAAATTAAGAACAAACAAATCTAATTTTCCTCCACACTCTTATTCGTATTTAAAACAAACTAGCTCTGTTAAAACAAGTAATATAAAAAAAAATTAAGTCAATTCCTACTTTGAATGGATGAATAGAAAGTATTTTATTAACGATTGAAAATTTTAGAGAGAAAACAAGATATATATAGGGATAGTGAATCAATAGTAGGAATTGATAAAAGAGCATAATTTTTGGTTGCAATGTTGTAACAATGCACACCCGGTTTGGCTGAAAACTCGGTTTTCGAAGCCACCTTTTGTCATAGGTTTAACAGTTACATTGTTACAACAATGGAGACGAATCTAAGACGGTGTAGAAAACCGGTAATTAATTTAATTAATTAACCTTAATTAATGAATTAATATGTGAAAAAACTTTATTAATATCAAGTGCATCCACTACAAGTTCAAAAAAATTTATTTGAACTTGATTAGATGAATAGAAGGTATTTTATTAACGATTGAAAATTTGAACAAGATAAATATATATATATATATATAAATAGAGTGTGTGTGTGTGTGAGCTATATAATGTAGGGGGGGGGAATTGGAAAAAACACCCAAATTTGAACATAGTTTCTTTTTCATTCAAATACGTTATTTCAGTTGGTTTGTCTACGCAAGATATTATTTTAAAAAATCATAGTTCTGAATTTTTAAATTAAATATTACTAATATAAGTCCATTTTTAGTAAAAGACAAGTAAAAAAAGAATTTAGGGTATTTAAATACTTTAATTTCACTTGTTAGTGATACTAGAAAGGAAAAAAACCATCAAAATTTAAACTCAAATAATAAACTAAAGACCAAAATATTACTTTAAAAACTAGTAGAATTAAAACTCTATACAAAAATAAAGTTTCATTAAAATTTCTCATGGGGAAAATATGACTGAACTTCTGTGCATTCGCTTAAAAAAGTTGGAAATATGAAGTAAATTTTTTAAATATTAACAGTATTGCTTCGCATATAAAAATTAACGATGAAGGCAGTTATTCTTAAATTGCAAGAGTTTAAAATAAATCATTTCTTTCTTATATTAATATAACTATGCTGATTTATCATAAAACTACCACAATTTCATTAAAATAATCATAACTGAGCATTTAATGTTCAGCAGAGCGCTGTTTAAAAATATTTTAATCATTAATAAATTGAGTGTGTGCAGTTTATGTATTAGCCATCTAATTTAATTAAAGTTTTGTAGAATTCAATTAAAACAACGAGACTTAAATATTTCTTTCTGAAATCGTACATCGAATAGTTTTACTGCTAAGAAACGGGATTCTACATCATAAGGGTAATCGTCATTTTCTTTCAAATTACAAGGGGCAAGCGAACTGCAATAAGAAAATAATCACTTAAAAAAATTCATTTCAATATTTTTTGCCGGCAAATATATTGATCCAAAACTATGATTGCTGTTTATTTCCTAGATCTTTAATCCCGTTGATCCGTTAGACGATTATATCCATTATATTTTTATGTTAATCCGATCATTCAGTCCATCTTTTATACTCTTTGATTTATTTTCTTAAACGACACAAGAGACATGCATTACAAAGAACATTACATAACTGATTCTGCAAGCTAAAAAAAAAACTCAGATGACTTGCAGCGCCATCTATTCATTTTACATTTAATTTATAATACAGTACTTTAAGATTAGTTTTTATATCGAACTATCTTAAATATGAATTTTACTTCCGATTTTAAAGGACTATAGCTAATAGACTATAGAGATGTTGGACTACACTTTCGATATATGAATACGTGCGTACAGTCAGACTCATATTTAACAGTTTAATTTACAGCATTTTTATATAAATGTATTCGCAAATTTACAAAATTTCGATTTTATTGCTCTCAATAAAGTGTTTGTCCATGTAACGTTGAACCTGTTTACCTCACTTTTATTGAGTCTCATAGACAAATTCCTCACTGCAGGACTCAGGTGCCTCCTTGAAGAGGAAGCTGGGTCATCAAATTATCATTTGCACAGTGGTATCACTTTATGGTGCTGCACAAAAGGATAAATTCACAACTTCCAGGAATCAGTCGCAATGGTAATTACCAACCTGTAGAGCCATTGAAAATCTCGATCTGTCAAAATAATTACTTCTTCTTATACTTGTACAAGTGTGATTAAATAACATGCGTATGGTTCAGGTACACTTTTCCTAAGTTTCTTTTAACAGAAATGAAGGAAAGTTAAAGTTGATTGATGAACTATTCACTTAAAAGCACTAAAAGATCCAAAATTTTTTGCCATTGAAAACGTGCAAAATACAATACGATTTAGAAAAGGAAAAAGCAGTATAGATTTTAAGGAAGTTTATAAATTTGGAAAATTGTAAAAATTAGAAAAATTAACTGTTGATACATCGTACTGGCTGATAATTCAAACGTATTTGTTACAATGATGATAATCGACTCATGATAGTTCAAGTGAGATGACAACTGGAAAACTCTGCGAACAGAGAGTAGAAAAATCTGCATATACAGAAGAAGATTTTCTTACACTTATTACTTCGAAACTACTTAATAAAACAATAATTGTACATTATAAATATTTAAGTTTTCTTTTTCAAAGTACTATAACAGTATAAATAGCTAACAGTTAAAGTGATACTTAATGGAATGAATAATACCTTGCACAGTAATCTCTTTTGACGAACAAATCACTATTTTTGTTTTTAGCCATTCAATCTACTGATCGATTGATTTTCTGAACTAAATAAGCTTGAAAACGCTCCATGTAGCTGAGTTTCAGAAGGAAAGTTGGGTTTGCTTAGTGACACTATAAGCTCAGTCGAGTTATCGAACAACCGACTGGTCATCAAAGGGCTAGTATACAGGAAACAAAGCAGAGATAATACACAGCACAAAACTGTAAGCATCACTCAGTTTGCCAGGATATGACAGGAGTGTTTGAATCACATAGTTATGTTTATGATCACTCTGAATTATCAAGCTGTTGCTACTCTGGGCCGGCGCACATTTTACTTCTGAATATCATGTACTCAGTGATTGTTTTAGTCTCGACTCTCCGATAATCTGGTTGGAGGAGATCAATGAAAACTGAAATTATCAAGAGTGAAAAATCCCAAAATACTAGATATTTTTCCCACTTAAAATTGAAACTATGTAATAAAATAAATCAATTGTACATATGTGGAAAATTATTTCCAAAGTAATTTAAAAGTACTATATATTATACATAGGTTAAAAGTCAGATATAATAAAAAGAATACATTCACTAACAATTATGGACATCTCTTCTAAGTACTGGACATCCTTCTGAACATGTATAGCACATGGGCATTGTTAAGCATATAATGGACGGCTGACAACAGGTGTGATTTGTTCTTTGCACTGAAGGAAAGACAATAAGTGTATTTTCGCCTGATGAATCGGAAAATACGAAGGGGTAGGGTAGCAGACAGATAGTTATTAAAGGGCTACGATACAGATGAGACCCGCAGAGACAATACAAGGCAAAACTTGTAAGCTCCAACCTGTTTTCAACAGGACTGTAAATGATAGTGAGTGTTCGAATTGTCAAGTTTTATAGGATAACTACTAATTATCGCGTGTTGTAGTCTGGCTAGCTACAGATTTTACTTCGAATTATTGAGTGTACCCAAACGTATTGTTTAGTTCGAATTATCAAGAATTTTTCAAGGGACTGAGCATATACTTTGAATTATCGAAGGTTTGAACTACCGAGAGTCGACTGTATATAATCAAAATTGCTGCCCTGCAAGGCCGGATCTACGTATGGGCTAAATGGGCTGCAGTCCAGGGCCCCCATTCCCCGTTGAAGATAACAAACAGAAAAAGTGCTTACAATCAAAATAGTAATAAAATAATAAACCAGTAAAAAATACACACAAATCAAAAATAAAATACCATATAAAATTTATTTTCGAGAGCAAGAGCAATTTACTTTTGTTCTTCCGCCCTACCACCGAATACACGGAAATTAATAATCATTAATTTCGAAAATCGTTTATTTATTTTATGTAAATACCTTAATACAAACAAATTAAAATAGTATGCTGCTGATTTTCTTTTAGAAATTACACTATAATTGAATGTAAAATGTTTAAACATCAAGATAATTTCTTGTTTTTCTCATGACCAGAGACAGCCTGTGAGGTCTAGAAACAATGATTTTTATCTAATTGCTAGTGGCCAAGGTACCGGACTCACATGGCAGGCATGTCATGAGTTCAAGACTAGTACCGCTGAAGACCCTCTATGTAGGGAAGCGATGCATGTTAAATCTGTCGAGAGCTCAAACGTTCTCCAGTATATGTGGTGTGATAGTTAGGAGATGGGGTGCCAGCTCAGGTATCGTCCTCGTCACTTGACCATGGTTCAAAATTAAGAGATCCATTGCCAAAATCTCTCGTGTAGCTGAACAGTGCGACGTTAATATTCACTCACTCACACACTTTTCATCTAATTGCTGAGAAATTAATTTGCCTCATCAAGAACCAATATTTACATAGACTTAACTGGATACAAACCACTGCTGTCAAATTGCCCAGGCTAAATTGTTCGAAAGAATTCCTTTTCAAATAAAATTTTAGCAAAAATATCGATTTTACAAAAAATTCTGATGCGATGGGAAAAAATGTAGGTCATTTTCGAAATCAGCTCACTAAATAATATAAAAACTACTGAAAGCCTCTTTTGTACTTCTCCAAAACTTTAATTTTGGAGCTTGTAATTAAAAGTGTCTATTAAGTACACTCTATTAATTGCAGTCTATTAATACTGTCTATTACATTCTATTATTAATACAGTTTATTAATTACACTCTTTTATACTCTGCGCTGCTCTATGATAGAGTCTCTATCATAGAGCGGCTCCGATGAGCATAGAGCATTTATACAAACGTACTGGCACTATTTCTCTCTGTAGCCATTTATTTTTGTGTAATAAGAATTCTAATTTATAACAATATTATACTATATTGTTATAATATAGTATGGTGCTATGTCCTATGCATAATACCTGAAATTAAAAGATACTTAGGCACCTGCTTATTGGTTTCAAGTAAAAAGTAAGTACATTTCTAAATTATTTAAGAATGAATAAACGGAGTGGGAAGATTATGATTATTCGTGTAGGTTCGTGGCCTAAATCACTAAGTAATAATTTTATTGATTATATCCCTTCACACGAAATGAGTTATTTTCAAAAAAAAAAAGATCCAAACAATATATATTCTGTTTCGCGAAGAGAATACAAAGAACAAAAGAGATACTTTTCTAATTATCATTTCACTAAAAGACTTAAAAATGGCCAGGTGCTGGACAGATCTTTTGGCTTTGTTATTCAACTAGTATTGGTAGTGTTTTTTGTTTTACTTTCAAGCTTTTTTCTGAAACAAATTCTTAATACACAACCGGCTTTTCTGATTGGAAACACGAAAGAAGTTTAGAAAATCATGAAAATTCTATTGAACATATAAATTCAATGTTAGTTTGGTTGACACGAAAAGAAAATAAGTCTTTTTTAGATAAACAATTACAGGAGCAGCTATAAGAAAAGATACAGATTACCACAATTTCCTCAAACGTGCTATTGCGGTAGTAAAGTATTTGGCTACAAGATGTTTAGCATTTAGAGCTGGGGTACTCAACCTTTTTTTACGCCGGGCCACATGCATCTGACATGTATTTTACGCGGGCCGCAACATGAAGATTAATAGAGAGGGGAAAGCTTTAAGATTAAGGACATTTAAAATGTGAAAAATTGGTCAAAATATAAAATCTCATAATTTTGGATCTTATTTTAAAACTATACCAAACAAAACTCACAAAATATAGGTTTCATTCACTTGTTACCCAGTTACGGGGGAATTTTTCAATTTCCGTTTATCAATGATCCCAAGCCCCTTGTCTGCATTCTACAGTAAAAAAAAACAAAGCTGCCAAGTACTTGGATAATTTGATTTTTTTCTTTTGACAAAGTATTACATATTTTATTTCAGATATTAATTTGTCTATCGCAGGATGTGGTAGCAAAGAGTTTTTATTGAACTACAGACTGAAATCAGTATTATCTGTATAAACTGTCTGTTCTTATTGCGCATTTTTGTTTCAAATTTATTCAAATATTTTTTTGAATTTATAAAAAACATCTGAACAAATAACTGAATTCATCAGAGTACATCGGAAGCATTTAAGAAACACTCTAACATATTCTGCAATAATTCTTAAGTTTATCATTAACAATTTCATATGTTTGTCAATATATATAATGTATTAAATTTTATGGGATGCTTTTGTTACCTCTGCATTTTGTGACATTACCACCTGCGAAATATTTATTGCTGTTTCAAAGTTTTTTTTTTAAGAAAATCAATTTATCTCGTCTTTAAATGGATCCTCAAGAATAAGAGCCATTGAAAGTTTTGTGTTTAGTAGTACAGTGACGATCAAAGTTATATTTTTTATTTATAACATTTTCACGACAAATCAAACAAGTTGTTGATCCATGTTTGTTTTTTTCAACGAAACAGTCAAGATCCCAATAGTCTTGAAACAGCAAATATTTTTTAGACATGAGGTTTAGTTAAAAATTAGTTACATCTATAAAATGGTCGCTACTGCATTGTTATTTGCTATCACTAACCATTACAATAACAAAAATGAAAAAAAAAAAAATTATTTCACAATTTGTACCAGAACGACATTTGATAGCAAAATTGATAGATTTGATTGCTTGATTGATAGTCTCGCTAAATTTTTAATACATTATTCCTAAATAATTGAATTTGTTATTTTAACGGACCTAGACCGGGCCACTCAGAATGGTCGAGTGGGCTGCATGCGGCCCATGGGCCACAGGTTGAGTATTGCTGATTTAGAGGTACCGAGTAAGTTTTTAGTTCTCCCCATAATGGTAATTTTATGGGTACCCTGAAACTGCTAGCAGAGTTCGAATCATTCATTCGTGAATATATTGAACTGCCAGAAGAACGACCAAAATCGTTAATATCGTACTTATCAAAAACAATATATGAGCAAATAGTTGAGATCATGAGCAAGCAAGTCATTAACCAATTATATAACTCAATTACACTCATGTCCATAAATTAAGGATGATGAAGTTCAGGCAAAGAAAGAGACAGAAGCAAAACAAATTTGACTTATTTGTAAAGTCTATTTATTAAACAAAAGGTAAAGAGCAAAAAAAGATGCTATATGTTTGACATATTAAAAATTGCGATTTTTACTTCCTGGAGCAAATTTCAAAATGAACCTATTTACAAAAAAAAAAAAACAGTTTTTCATGGTTAGTATGATGATTAATACGGAGTATGTCTTCCGGACGATGCAATACAGGCCTTACAACGCCTACGCATGCTTAGTATCAAATTATCAATCTGATCTTGGGGAATATTACATCACTCATCAAGCAATGCTCTCCGAAGTTCCAGTAGACAGGTGGAAGGGGGTTGACTGGCTGCAATTCGTCGGCCAAGCATATCCCACACATGCTCTATTGGATTGAAGTCCGGTGAGTATGCTGGCCAATCCATACGGGTGATATCCTCCGATTGAAGGCATTCATCTACAATGTTTGCACGGTGAGGACGGGCGTTGTCATCCATAAACAGAAATTCAGCCCCCATGGCGCCCCGAAACAAACGTACATGTTGTTCCAAAATGACATCCCGATAGATGTGGCCTGTCATCGTTACACTCTGAACATGCAGGTCAGTTATTGGAACCAAGAATAATTCCTCCCCAAACGAGCCATACTGCACCACCGTAAAGGTGTCGTTCAATGGTTGTTCTCTTGGTGGTAACGGGTACCTGGCGCTCTCCATATGAAAGTCCGGCGAGAATCAGACTGCAAACTAAACCTGGACTCGTCGGAAAATATCACACAAGACCACTGTTGCGATGTCCACAATACATGCTCTCTACTCCAGGTTAATCGCTGGTGACAGTGAGTTGCGGTAAGGGGAACACATCTGACAGGCCTACGAGCATATAGACCAATGTGCCCTAAGCGTCTGTACACGGTCTGCCTTGAAACTGTCGTACCGGTAGCTGAAGAGAGCTGACGAGACAGGTCTGATGCTGTGCTCAGTCTGTTTCTTTTGGCAGTAACTGCCAAATACCGGTCCTCATTCGGCGTTGTAACTCGGGGGCGACCTGTGCTGTAAAATCTACTCGCATTACCATCATCTTGGAATCGTTGCCAAAGCCTGGAGATGACACTCTGGGCGATTCCAAGTTCCTCGGATACGTCCAGCTGGGTATGTCCATATTCCAGTCGTCCGATAATTCTACCATGTAAGAAATCATCCAAATGCTTCCTTTGTGCCATAACTATGCGGTTATTGCACTGAAAGGCTTTTAAAGCGCTTGTGAACAATTTTACTTCTTTGCCACCATTCCTTATATACCCCTCTCTTACACTCTCGTCAATGTGACGTACTATCCGCGCCACTGGTGGTTTTCTGTAATTTGCATATTCTTCTTCAAGATGTGTGTGATAATTCTACAGGTGAAATTTTTATTTTAGAGTTCAATTTCTGTGTGATTCTGAATTAACCTTAATTTATGGACATGAGTGTAAATAACAATGACACAAAGTACTATACAATAGTGATGGATTCAACAGTAGATTTGTCTCTCAATGACTAACTTGCTATTATACTACGATAATGTTTTCGGGGAAAAGTGTATGAAATATGTGTCTCATTAATTAAGATTAGTAGTCACACAGGTTTATATTAAATTATCTTCAAGAATTTTTAGAAACAAATGGACTGCTATTGGATAATTGTAGGGGGCAGTCATATGACAACGTTACCAAAATGTCCGGTCCATATAATGTTGTGAAAGCTCTTCTAAAAGAAAAAAATTAATAAATTCGCTAATTATGTGCCGTGTTCTGCACATTCTCTTAATCTAGTTGTGCAGAATCAGTTAAGGTTGCAACTGAAATCGTGAACTGCTTTGGTTTAATGCAACAAATATATGTTTGCTTTTCTACTTCGACATATAGGTAGAAACTTCTAAATCGTGAACTTGAACTGAAATTTACCTTAAAAAGATTGTCAGACCAGATGGTCTAGTCGCTACGATTCTTTTGAAGCCTCAAGAGATAAATATTGTAATATCACGAATATTCTTAAGACATTTAGTTACAATGAAAATGAGAAAATTGATTTTCATTAAGAGGCAACAAATTTATTTAATAAATTAACAAAACTCGAAACTGCCATTTTAATTATATTTTGGGAAGAAAGATTTAATCCAGTTAACAAAAAATAAAATTCTTGGGGTTTGGACTACTGTTAAGGGAATAAGTTCATTATGTCATTAAAAACGTTTATAAGCAATGTACGACATGTGAATCAGATCTAAAATCAAAGGAGTATTAAGACGCAGCCAAAAAATTAAGTCCTAAAGTAGAAACAGAATATAGCTATGTAAACTACAGACGGGTTATTTCAAAATTTGCAGATAAATTCACAGAAAAAGCTGTGTATGGGACAGAAAAATTTAAAAGAGACAATTATTGTAGTGTTAGATAAGGTAATCCTTGATTTAAATAGAAGTAAAGTATATATATGCAGAATATAGAAAGAAATTAAAATTTTTGATGGATTTGCAAGATCAAAGTAAGAAGAACATCAACCTGGAGAGTGTACACTCTATTACTGATTACTATTCAGATGATACAGACCAATTTAGTAAATGAATGTGTTCAATTAAAAACTTATCTAAAACTGAGCTCGAGTCCTATACTTGTAGTGATATATTCAATTTAATTTTTGAAAAGAAACTAGTTCAGGGTTTTCCAAAATTGTATACCATTTTAAAGATTTTTCTAACGATCCGTATTACTATCTGTGAAGCAGAGCTTGTGTTCTGTAAAATGCCCTACATAGAAAACAAATACAGGACAACAATGACAAATACTAGGCTTAATTATTAATCCCCTTTTTCTATTAATGTTGATCTCACCAAAGACTTAAAATGTGATGAGCAAACAAAATATTCAGCATAAAAGTGTATATAGAAAAGTTTTTTTTTTTTAAAATTATGTTATTGCTTATAACTTATTTAAATTGTTTGGGGGGAAACTTTAAGTTTCGTATATTTTAAATTTTTCTGCACAATAATTTTTTAGGAAAAAGGCTCAATTATTTAGGGGCCCCTAGATATCGTTAGCCCAGGGCCCCCAAAAGTCATGGTCTGGCCCTCGGTGTACACCTCTCAGTTTTGTATTATTTTAAAAGAGAAATATCACTAGGTCCTGAAAGTACAATATTTTAATTTTTTAAAAACTTCATAAATTTATTGAATCACTAAATACTCAAATATAGAAGTTTTTATTACATGATTAAACACTAAATACAGATAAATTCTGTACACTAAAATAGAAAAATAGTTTTTTTCCATTTAAAATAATAAAAATCGCACAGTTCAATTTTAAGCACTATATCAGCACATTTTTATAAGTACATATGAAAATAATTAAAAAAAAAACAACATTCTAAACGAATATAAAATGTTCAGCTTTAAAAAAGAACTAATTATTTGGAAAAACAAAATGAACAGTAGGGAAAAAAAAACACAAACATTCAATGATTAAAAATTAATTTTTTAAGCTTGAATTGTGCATACTATATTCATAAAATACAAACTAGAAGCATACTAGAAGTTTTCTGCACTTCTGGATATCATTGAGAGATATACAGTTATGCATGGCAGTGATAAAATTGTTTTTAACAATTATAACAAAACCACAATTGCATGTAATAGAAAAGAAAAACTTAACATAGCACTTTTTTAAATCGAATTTTGCAACTCATAAATCTTTCAAACATGAAACAAACCTTTGAAATATCACAGCATAGTAATATCACTTACAAAAATAAATCTTTCAAATACAACTTCCATTATTCTATACAATTTCCTGGAATATCAAGGCTCAAGCTACCAATTTACTATTCACTATGATATTTTGTCAACAATGGAACTAACAGTGATCACATAATATTTGAGAATTCTTTAAACAGTAAATAATTTTTTTATGTTAATATATACAAAATAATTAGAATTAAACATATATATTTGCATTATATCTTGATGACAAAAATGGATTACACACATAATTAACATTAATGGATAAAGCACATCAACTTACCAAACAAGAAAAATAATTTTAAAAAACAATACTGATATATATTATAATCAAACAACAAAATTATATGCAAGCAACATGAGGGTCATTGGCAAGGGGCCTCGTAACTTTGAATTTCACTCAAGTGACAAAACCAACACCCAAGCTGGCAACCTACTCTCCAAATTACCATACCAAGCCAACATAAGGACTTGAGTCCACAACAAATTTAACATGCATCAGCTTCTGCACACAAGTCCTTAAAGGCACATGAACTCTGATTTGCTGGCCACTAGTTTGTGACCATTACCACTCTGCTACCATGGCCACAGAAGATACATAAGAAACAATGACCTAGTATTAAATCTATTAATATGCAACATTTACAAAACATATTAAAACAATATCTATAAATCTACAACAGCTTCTCTGATAAAGGGGATACATTCACCTCAGGATACACAAAAAAAAAAGTAAGCTCATGTGCGTAGTTAAATATATATTAAATGGGATGTTTTTAATTATTTTTGTTTCAATGAAACTGAATCAAAACAGTTTATGAGATTATTGCTGTAGAAAATAAAACTATGATTCATATAAGCCATCTTAGTTACTTTTCAATTCTGAATATTCTTTTTTATCCTTCCAACTTCTCAAACAGAATGTTAAAAATCACATTTTGCTTCACAACAGGCAGGCATGCAAGTTGTGTTTTAGGTGCCCATAATCATACAATCTCACAATTTCTTTATTTTGCACAGATTTGCTTGTGAGAGTGCATTTCACCATGTCTTAAAAATTATCTTTAGTTCAGTAATAAATTGCTATTCTTTGTATCTATGTAATAAACGTTTCTAAACATTAGTTATATACAAGCAACAAAAAGTAAATTTAAAAGTAATGTACAATTTTTAAAAAAATTTTAATTCTCATAAGCAAAAATCCAAACCTCATATTTATTAATTAAACAAATGTTTCAACAATTAACAGTATAAGAATTATGAAATATATGATTAAAAATTAAAATATAACTAACAGCATATTGCACTTTTATATAACATTGTTGCATCAACAAATACCAACATGGTATTAATCATTGGGGTAAAAAAACATTTTCAATAATTTCATACAGCAAAAATTTAACTGCATATTTTTTTTATGATGAATAATTTTTTTTGTCCCATCTTCATGGCGTACTATATATAATACGACTAATTAAAAACAAACTGTCTGGGCCATTGGACTGATTACTCTTAACTGAAATTTCAGCAGCAACACTCAAACCACAATTTAATTCAAAAATTTGTTCATGGCATGTATAACAACGATGCAGATGTAAATCTTCAACTGTAATTTCAATGTCAATAGGATTATTTTGCATGGTTTTATAAGGTTCAGAAAATGCCAAGGAAATTGTACTATTCTTTAAATTTAATGCGTGAGAGTCAACTTTACTTGGAAAATTACCAGATATGCATGAAAGTACTTCAATGGTCTCATTTGGATGAGTTTTTAAATCTGTTATCTTTAATTCAATACCATGAATCAAAATAGAGCCTTTAAGCATTCTAATCGCAGCATTACATTTTATATCCTTAACGCAAGTAAATCCAATATTTCGCTGTAGTTCTTCTAAGGGAAAATCGAATGTCCTTCTCACATTTACATTTTGAGGCATAACTTTTAAAACTGGAGTAAACTTTTTTGCAGAACTAAACTGAAAAATAGAAGCTGAATCAATTTTAGGAGGAGCAGATATTGGGCTTTCAGACTTTGGTAAGGATATCAAAGTGTCTTCCCATTTCGCAATGTCTAACTTTTGAGTATTAAAATCAGTAAAATTAGGTTTGTAATTTACATTGCTACTTTGTATGCCATTGTAAGACTGTCTTGGCTTTGTTATAGAGCAAAAATATTTGGGTAATTTAACATCACGCTCTGGTTGCAGTATCTTTCTTGTAATTAAAGTACTTTCATAACTAGTAAAAATTTCAAAAGTTTCAACAAGATCACAGAATTCATCAGCTGTTAAAGTTAAAAATCTCAAATGTTTTAAAAGAGGTTCAATGGCATCTCTTATACACAACTTTTCAGTTGGTCTTCCTTTTCTTCTACATTCAGATTCACTCCACTTGTAAGCTGCAGAGATCACAAGCAATTCACTAGATACATTTAAACAATTTTGGCTGAGTATATCTGCAACTACATCAGAAGAGGCATCGCAAAAACCTTTTGATGAAAAAACAGCTTTGGTATTGCACTCTGTAAATCTTTGACAAGACTGAAGTAAATCAATGAAATTTAAAGACAATGCACATTCATACTTGGCAAATAAATTATCTAAATTGATTTCTCCTCCCAATATATATTTGCTGCATATTCTTTCAAGGTCTCTTATAGAATACCTTCTTGCTAATTTAAATAAATTCACTGCATCTTCCATGCACAAAAGATTTATTTCATCAGTATATAAGTACCTAGAAACAAAATGAGTATAATTAGGCCAATTCATCTCAAACAGGATAAAATATTTAAAACTAAGACTTTCAAAAAAAAGTTATGCTGAAGAATGAATGTTTGATGTTTTTGCCATTATCTCTCATATTCATAATATAAAAATACTATTGTACATAATGAAGAGAAAACTGTTAAACAAATAATTAATCTATTAATTAGTATATAGTGCTTAACATTTTAACATTGAATGTTATATATAATGTGCTGGAAATTTCAAATAAAAAAACCAACTTCACTTTTGTAACTGAATAAAATTAATATTTTTTAATTCCTGAAAAGAAACTGAAGTATGGTTATTGATTAACATAATACATTGATTTGTATATATATATTTTGCATTATGAGTGGAAAAAGTGCCCCCACTGATTTTTCAACTAGAAAGCAATCTAAATACATAAAATGTTATACGATTTTGTTAAATTTTCCCAATTATGGAAATATAAAAACCAAAACTAAAAAAAGAAATGTTTCAACTTTTAAAGAATTTTACACAAATTAAGTTAATTTTTTTCCATACAAACGTGAAATTAAAAAAAAAAAAAAGGAATATTAGACAATTACGTAATAAAATGTACTTATAACGGATCATAATTTAAGTATTTCATGTTATAGAAAGCCTAAATTGAAAATATTATTCAATAGTCTAAGAAATAATTTAAAAAGAAACTAGAATACCTAATTTTTCTAAGTTAGGTATTATAAACTAGTTCAAAATTAATAACTAAAGATACAATACTATTTTTAAAGAAAGGACATTAAAACATGATTCAACTTAGACTAAAAGTCCATTAAAGCATTTTCTTCCTAAAATTTTTCTCCTAATGCATTTTTTTAAAAACTTTTATGGATATTTAAAAAAAAAAGATATTTATTAGTATTATATTGTTTACTCTCTGCTTTTATTGAAAACATCTAAATCTGTTTATATATATATAATAGCAAAATAAGTAAATTATATGCATTTATTAATTCTGTGTTAAAGGAAATTTTTAAAAAATTAAAGAGTGGAACTGTTTAACAAATGAAAAACATCTAAAACTTACTGCAAGAAATATCACCTTCTGGATTTGCCAAAAGTCATAGATAATTTAGTACCAAGTTAGGTAAAAGGTATAAGAAAGTAAAAAATATTAAGTTGTACACTTCTGTACATCTTAAAATAATAAATGCGCTGTGCACATGAAAAAAAAATATCTAAGAAAGCTACCATCTTCGTATGGGTGTTTTCTTTACATGCTTTTTTTTACCCCAATAAACAAACTATTACTTTGTACATTCATGAATACACTAGTTACTTTTAAATAAACAAATCCTTTCAACTCTCAAATTAAGTTTTAATAACTAAAAAAAATGGTAAAACTTTTTTTCATTTCAATTAACACAAAAGAATTCACATAAAGAGATGTTTGGGTGAAAATTGGCTTTTAAAGTAAAATAAATTTTAGTTTTATTTTAATAAAATTTCCTCTAAGAAATTAATTAAAAAATTCAAAAAATAAGTCAAAATTTTTTTTAAAAATATTGCTGTTTTTTTATAGTAAAAAAATCATTAAAAACTTTAATACAACTTAAAACTTTCATTAAAAACTTAAGCAAAATTGAATAAAAGTTCATTTAAGGTTATTTAAAATATTTAAGGATTTTCTGAAAAATGAATGTTGCATCTCAACAATGTGAAAACAAGCTTATATAAATTTTAATTTCATAGTTCACAAGTTACAATGAATTAATAAGGAACTGGGGGGAAGAAAGTTTAAGAAAAGGGCAAAAAATTTAATGTGTTTATCAGTATCAACTCTGATAATGAAAAACTGGATCACAATATAAAATAGATGTATATAGTTTGGTAAATAGCCTCCCAAATTTCAACTCCATTTGTAAAAGTTGAACAGTTAAATGGTTATGAAAGATTTTTTGCTTTCCTTGAAAACAAATTATGGATATTATTTATAATTCAGCAAATGAAGTAATAGACTACCCTATATCTGTATTTTCTTTAATTTTGATATGTCCTTAAATATTTAATTGCAGACAATGTTCCATTTAATTTATATAATGCTTACAGATAATATTAGCATAAAAATACTTTAGAGAAATTATCCATTCATATTAGTCTACTTCTTTTTAAGTTTATAGAATAGTTGAAGAGGCTTGGGAATAACCAGAAGTATTGTTTTAAGAAGTCAAAAATGAATAAGAAACATATGAAGAATAGATAAAATATTAGAACCTGATCTAATCTTTTATTTAAAAGATGAACTACAAATTAAAAATACAATTTCCAATTATAAATTAATCAAACTTCAGTTTCGTTTTAAAATATCAAATAGGAATTAGTTAAGAAGTAATAAAACATTTTACATGTTGTGTCCAATGAAAGGGGCAATGATATGAAACTTTAAAAATAAAACACAAGAATAGGAGCATGATTTTTTTTTTTTACAAAATTTAATGTTTCTTTTAAAATGAAACCACATCAGGATAAATATTTTATGTAACACAACATTCCTGAATCATTTTAAACATTTTTTAAACAGAAAATAAACAAAATCAGCCAATGTATGCAACATTTCATATACACACAAGCCAAATACATTTATAGATTCTCTAAAAAATCACATTTAACTAATATTAAAAACTTTTTTAAATCATAAGTATAACAATGAGTAAAATTCTTAATAACTGGCAACAAGAATCTTACGACACTTAGAGTCATTGTATTTTTGTTCTTGCACAAAACAATAAGAAAACTATAATAAGAGTTTCATTAAAGCTGAACAATTATGTTTGAGAAACATTTCATGTTCCTTTTTAATACTAAAAATATAAAGGGGAGAAAAAATGCTTAAAATTGTGTACTGCAAAATTATAAAAAAGCAACATATGAAACTTTAAATGCATGTTTTAAAGCAAAATATCACAATAAAGCTATGGATTATTTAAAAATTTAAAGCAACTTAAGAAATATTAGCAAATCCTACTATCTAAGTAATCCTTTTCAATAAACAAAAAAAAAATGTAAAATGCTGAACATTATATTTTGAAATGGTTATTTGTAAATCTTTTAAGAAAACTTTCAACAAAGGAGTTCATTTTTCCCCCCAAGAAAATGAAACTGTCAAGATTTCATAAGTTTGTAATTTAATTTCAATACATAAAACTTCAGCTTAGAATAAACTGTTCTCTTAAAGAAATACAGTCAAACCTCTATATAGCGAACTTTTTCCTGGAACCCTATTATGTTTCACGATTTTCTTCGTAAAATAACCTCCCTATAGCAAAGTGTATTTTCTATATGACAAACTTTTTTCATGTGATTCAATTTTTTCCCCACTATTTTTAAAGTACTTCTGGACATTTCAAGTTAGTCTCTCTTTTAATACATTTTATGGTGGTCATAAATTTTGAACTGGTTTTATTAGGTACCTAACTCACCAAGAGAAATAGAATTCTGGGATTTTTAGTGCATTGCAAAGATGTGAGGCATATTTTGAAACAAAGAGCATCTTTTCAAACAAAATTTAGCAGATTTTATGAGCAATTAAATTTAAGGACACACGTGTTTCTAGTTATAAAATAATGCATGTTTAAAACTACTTGTATGCTTTATAAAAGGTTCTTAAAATTCATTAATTTTAATATAAAGTTATTTTCTTAATATTGAATACAGTATATTCCATGACATTCTTTTTTTTCTTTGCAGTTTCTTTTTTTAGTGGGTAAGATGAAAAAAATAAATATTAATTTACAAAAAGGTATGAATAATTACTTTTTAAAAAAAATATACAGTGCTTATGAATTTAAAATTTGTTTTGTGTGGTTTATAAAGTATATTGAAAGATGAATATCTATATAATGAATTTTTCCTAAAATGAACTTTATTGAGAATTTAGCGACTTCGCTAGATAGAGGTCCGACTATGAAACAGGAGAAATATTTTTATATTTTATAAAATGATTGAGAATAAATTTGATGAATATTTCACTCAAATTATTAGATCAGATACCTTTATACTCAAAATGTAAATTAGGCTTATATAAAATAGGACCCCCCCCCCCTAAAAAAATTCTGAAATTTAAACTAATGTGCATAAAATATTTTAACTCATAATTCAGTTGCAATGATAAATTAATAAAATATGCTTACTTTAACATTGAATATACTGTATCAGGTGAAGAATCTGAAATTTTTATCACTCTAGAATTCACATCATACAAACTAATAAATTCATTTCCAGCCATTGCCAAAATTAGTCTATGAGCATAAAAGGTTCTGTAATTGCCAGTATCATCTTTAACCTGGATCTCAACATCACTAAGCACAGAATTGTTAAAAAATGCAGCAGTTCGAGCAACCAAGCCAGTTCTTGCATTATCAGTATTCACCTGAAAGAAAGTTAACAAAAAAAAAAGAAATGTAGTATCAAATAATTAAATTAATCATTAGAATAAGACATGAAAGCATTTGTAAAAGTATTATAAAAACAAAAACAGTATTTAAGTAAAAGTTTAAATATGTTTCAATTCACAGATAGTATTTCCCTACATTTAACAAACATTGAATGGTAAAAAACAATTTATAAAAAAATAGATAAAAATTTTATAACTTATTCTAATTTCCCTACAAATTTAATAGTTTATTTTAAAAAATTACATGTGAAAAATCCATAATTTCTTCTAGAAGTAAAATTAAAAAAAAAAAATGTATAGTGATCAACTATTTAAACTTTTTCACACATTTGTAGAAAATATTAGATAAAAATTATAAAACAAAAAGCCCATATTGAAACGCTTTTTAAAATCTAAATAACTAACAATACATTAAATAATTATAAACAAGATTTTCTAATAATTTCACATTAAAAATAAGTAAATAACATTAGATATCAGTAAATTTCAAAAGTTAATTCTTCAGAGAATGAGAAAATATTAAAATTCAACAAACTTCACAATTCTAAAGCCAATTGGATAGATAAGTATGACATTTGAGATTAGATTTCTTATAAATGAGTTACAATATTAGAAATCGTCAATGTGAATCTAGTGCCCAACACAAATCCTGTTAGTATATTGTTTTTAACTATTTTTATATATATTCAAACTGTCAATAACATTCAGTTGTATGTTATAAATAATGAATAATGTTATTAAGTATTAATAATTTTTTAATGATAGTCTCTACAGACTTAATGTACTTAGTAGCAGTTTAATTCTCAAGTCAAATTTCACAATCTTATCAAGCTGTTTGTATTTAAAGGTATTTATGGATTTTTTTTAAAATTGGAAATAAACATTTCTCAAAACCCCAAGTTATTTAAAGATCTATTCATAAAAAGTGGTTCTAGTTAAATTTACCCTATAAACAGCATCTTTTGTCAAAATCTGCATAAAGAGATCTGCCATCAAATTGAGTATAAGGGCTTTACACAAGATGCACTCAAAGAATTTTAAAATTTTGTTCAAAAATATCTATTTACCAAGTGACACTTTTAATGAAAAAATTAAATTTAATGAAGGATAAATTTTATCCATGAACAATTCAAAATCAGACTTACAAGTAGAAAAATGTAAAAATAAGCAAAACTTTACATGTTTATCGTATCTATGAGGGAAATAAAATCTGATTTAACTCAATCATTTTCGATTAAGATACCACTTAAAAAATTTAGTTAATCATGTAGGTTTTGCGATCCCAGTCAACTTGATGAAATTGATTATGCTTCATGTGCAGAACATAATGCCAAATCAATTACAATATATATATTCATGTTAAACACACACATTGACTTTTAAAGTTTATAGGTATGATAGTGGTAGGGGCATAACAACCACCATATCAATGATACTGGGCCCCCAATTGTAAAATTTTGATGCTTTTAAATAAGTTTTGTTATTGGGAAAAGGGCCTCCCCCAAGGAATTTTGATACAGGGCCCACTTGAAACTAGCTACGCCAGTGGACAGTGACCCCCCCCCCCCATTGAGCAACTTTCATAACATCATAAATACTATTAACAACTGCTCCACATTACAATCTGCACCTGTTTTAGTGAACTGAACTTCCATTCAGCACAAGCTTGTTATTTCCCTACACTTTAAAATGGTTGGTGATAAAAAAACTAGTCAAAGTTCAAATTGTTCACACATTCTGTGTGGATAATTTTTTCTGTTAAGTTTGACATTTTCCCTCATGCAAAACAGCCAGTAGACATTTAGAACTACTTTTTCTTTAAAAGTTCATTGCTTACATCTTGGATATAGTCCATATACCAAATTTAGAGGCAATCTGCTCACTGTTTTTAGCTTCAATATACCATTTCTGAGAAGTTCAATTATTACCACTCAGAATATCAGGGGTGGGCAACTTGTTTTGGCTTGCAGGCCACATTATGGGAGCAGAGGATACAGGAAGGTTGTACATTTTTTAAAATGATTTCATTCATAAAATAATATATATAAGTTACATAAAGTAGTGAAAGTTTTATTCAATTTATTTACTGTACTTACGACATATTATCAAAAGTGACATGTACATTTAATTTTAGAATCAGTTAAATGACACAAATATACCCAATCATACATTACAATATTTTTTTTTGAAATCAGGAGTGTGATGTTTAAATTTTCATGATGGCCAACAAATTTATGTTATCTTGTTGTACTAGCATTTATATTTATTCTTGTTGATCTTCATGCAAGAAAAATTTTGCTCACAAAAAATATACATAGACAAAAATATTAATATCAGAAGTTAAGGGAAAACAGAGCAAACTAAATTTAGGCTCAATTTCTCTAAAATCTTGTGACTTCTTAAAAACTTTATATATCTTTTCTCAGTAGAAACATTTTCATTTACTTTGTTTTCCCAATAAAGGGATCCTCTTTTTACCAAATAGAGACATGGTAAATATTTGATCATGCACTGGAAAAGAAATCTTGCTTGAAAGCGGATTTTCTGACTGTCTCGGCGGGCCGCAAAAAAACTTTACAGGTCATTATTTGACCACCCTTGTGGTATATAATTTAGTATTCTTAAAAAAACTTTTGAAGAGTTTTAATTTGATATCTATTTTCTGTACAAAATAATTAAAAACATCAGTAATATGAAAACCACAAACAATTGAAATATCATTACCCTTTATACTATCTACATAACTGCTATTTCTCTTTCCTTCAGTCCAAACATATCTTTTGTCTGTCCAAAAATTTAAAATTCCTTTCAAATTCATATCAAAAACATTTTAATGATTTCTCCATCTCTCATTTTTCTATTTTCACACCTACTTTTAGAAATTCTACAGATTTTATTCGTTTAATAAAATGTATTACATTTATCAGATAAAAGATATGCTGTTTAGTAATACTCAAAACATTTCTATTATTCCAAATCACACTTATAATTTCCATAAAGGTAAAACTTAATCATACAAAAATTCTTAAATTACAATCTTTCTCGTATTTCAAACTATAAAATACCGTAGAATCCGGCATATAATGTGCACCTATACTTTCAAGCTGCAATTTTTAATTTTTGGGTACATTCACAGTATAATGCGCAACCTTTTCAATGCACAACCAACCTTTATAATGTGCAACCAAGAAATCAGAAATGCTCTTGTGTTTTGAAGTCATTTATTTGAAGTATTATCCCAAGCTTTTGAAAAAATAGTATTCTTCTAGAACTCTAACCCTTTTAGTTTATAAAGAATGTCAATTCTTTTAAATAAACAACATTCCAATCTATGTAGAAGTCTTTATTTTTTTCTATGCTCGTCATTTTTTATTTTTAAAACTCTTTTTTTTATATCAGTAAATTAGAATCTTATCATTTGTGTTAAAAATGCACGCTATATGGTACATCTTTTAATGTTATCAGAACCATGTGAATCAAAATACTAACATATCAATTCTACCAAAATTTTTGTGAGAATTATAAACTTTTTGAACTTAGAATATGTTGTTAAATCTCATGAGTTTGGAGTATTAGTTTTATACATTTAAATTTGCATGAAAGACAAGCCAAATACAAGATAAAAAAGTAACAGATATTACATCTTAACAGAATGAATAGCTAAAACAGTAACCAATTTATTCTTTGCCCATTATAACACTAATCTTGAACTGTTTACAAAGGCAGGTTCTGATCTGCAATTTTGAATGATCAGAATCCCAAGAGTTTTTAACTCTTTCCCTGGTGTAGGCGCGATAACACGCCGAGACAAATCCAACTCTTACCTGGCAAAGGCGTGTTTTCACGCTTTGACCATTAATTTTTCAGCCATTTAATTGTTAACACATGGGCTGAAAAGTCCCGGGCCTAACACATAGATGGCGCTAGTTTTATTGCAGTCACCTTTTTTTCAGTTAATACTAACCTTCAAAAGACAGCTGTTATATAAAGTTTCATGATATTCTATTCATTAGTTTGTGAGTTATTGTGCTAAGAGTGATGCTACTTTTGTTATTTTCAGAACAATGGATCAAAAACAATTTCGTGTTTTAATTTTACACTGCTTCTTGATGGGAAAAAATACCGTTCAAGTGAAGCAATGCGACTACTGGCTGTTCGCAGACCTGAAAAAAATGCTCGGCGGTAAGATTTCACACGAATGAAGAGGCTATCGCTGAAACTGAGGCCTATTTTGAGGCAAAAGATAAATCGTTCTACAAAAGTGGTATTGAAATGTTAGAGCGGCGCTGGAATGATTGCGTTGCTCTTGATGGAGATTACGTTGATGAATAAAGCTAATTTTGAACCAAAAAAACTGTGTTTTCTTTGTTAGGCCCGGGACTTTTCAGCTGATGTGTTAAATTGCCTGCCAGACCACAGTAGGATTTAAATACCCCCTGCCGCCAGGGAAAGAGTTAATTTTAGATACGTCAAACTCAGCAACATCACTGTGCTTATAATTTCTACAATATGTATCAAATATTCATCTTTATGTATTAAGAGAAAAACATTGTTCTAGAAAGTATGAGTTTTATAACTACTAGCATTATCCATTTAAGGATGTTGCACAAATTTTAGTAAAAATTGAACAACTAGTATCTTTCTATATTAAGTTCATACATCAAAAAATTTATATCATTCACCCTCAAATATGTTTGCATATCAAATCACCCAAAAGAAAGACGAAAAATGATGAATCCTTATTTTAATATCAAGAACTGATGTTTTAAATTTACAAAATGCCAATATAAATTTCAGTATTGATTATGTGTCAATGTAATTTTCGTTGTATATAATGATAACCGCAAAAAAAAAATGGAGAAATAGAGAAAGAAAATTGATTGATACGTTGATTTTTATACATGTAATTTATTAAAATAAGTTTCTTTATTCCACGGTGAAAAGCACTTAATCTGTAATCCATCATTATACTATACTTTACGCGGTGTTATTGAATTAATTGTATAAAATAATTACATCAAAGATGTTTCTTGCTAAAATTTTTCAGAAAATAGGTCATTTAATAATCGAATTACAAATACTTGTACTTCTTTATCATACTACATATTTTACAGTTAATTCACGATTAAACAATGCAAAATTCAATCGCAAAAATAAGAAGAATTTAAACAATATCACAAAGAAGCATTAACCAATCCTTAAAAATTTCACTTACTTGCATTATTGGAGATTTACGTATTGCTCCAGAAGTAAACACCTGTCATTAGAAAAGGGAAAATCCCTCACGCTGATAAAAGTAGCAGCAACAACAACAACAAAAATATGATAAGAAACTAAATACATTTTATGTATTCACCAAAACAAACAGTGCCATATATTTATAAAATCTACGATATTTGGAGAAATTTATTTAACTCTGAAAAAATTACATGAAAAGAGATCAGGAAGAGAAAACAAATGCACCTTAGTACCATTGTTCAATCGTGGCCCCAAAAAACTAATTATGACCTCCCCAGTGAAGTAACGGAGAACATCAAGGGCCCTCTTGCAAAATCAGTTGGTTGTACTTAATATTTTATAAATTGGTTACATACATACTTGGCATCAATCCAGCTATGGGTCCCTAGAGTCCTGCCCCGTCTCTTGATGTGGGTGTACGTTAAGCCTCTGGACCATTCCTTTCAATACAATATTGATACACATTCGGCCCTTCTTGGTATGGTAGTATGAAGAATCCGAGAGCATATTCAATGTGACTTGCAGTTTCCAAAGCCTTCGCGTTGTACGGTACTGGATCCATCTGCCTAATGCACTTTATGATATCATAAATATTCTCAATTGCATTAAGATCTGGTGATTGTGCACACCAACTAAGTAAGGTAAAGTCTTTGTCATGCTCTTCGATCCATCTGTGGATAATTCCAGCCGTATGATATGGAGAACTGCCCTGCTGAAAGTGTTCATCCTTGGCAGGGATGAACATAACAGGATGTACTTGATCTGCGATAAACTTAAATGCCCTTGGGTATTCAGATGGTCTCCCACACGATTCAAAGGACCCATGCAATACCAAAAAATATCCCCCAAATCATAATATTGCCTTCACCAGGCTTGAAGGGTTGTGGCAATGTATAGGCGTGTGGGGATCATACTTTCCTTCTGTTTTCTCCATTTTCACACCCTGCCATCTACATGGTAATTGTAAACCTGATTCTTTGAACCACATGACTATTTTCCGTCATCTACAATCCAATTCTTGCGCTACTTTGTGAACTGAAAAAGTCTGCTGTTGTTCAATGCCAAAAATAGAAACTTTGGAATGGGTCGTCGGCTACCATAGTCTATATAGTTTAATGAGCGGCAAATAGTTTGTTCAGAGACGTTCGCAATTGTTCCTTGATTAAGATTTCCCACAATTTGACAAACGATTGCACTCTGTTCGATTGGACAGCTTTCACAATTCTCCTTTCCAAGAGAGCATTCAGTATCCTGTGATGACCACAAGCCTGCCGTTGAGATCCGGTTTTTACTCTCTGGAAACATCAATCACTGCTGCTCTTGAAAAGTTCTCAAGTACACCTGTTTTCCTAACACTGGTTCCAACGATTCAAGCATCTGCAATCATCCCAAGTTCAAACTCAGTTAAATCACATTTTTTTACCTCATGTCTTTGCAAGTAACACAGTGCAATTGATGTATTCCTTTTTAACAGCTATTTCTCCTTCTAGCAGCAACAGTGTGAAGTTCGGCCGATCTCCGTATTAATAGCAAGTGGTCATAATTTGGTCACTCAATGTGTGTGTATATATATATATATATAATTATTTATTCGCTTCGTCGGATGTTCCAGAATGTTGTACGTGTGGGAACTTATTAGAATCTTTCACCATGCAAAATTCTTCTCATATTTTAGTTTCCCTGTAATTGGATCAGATTTTTAATACACCGAAATACATTTACTGTGAAAGCATTCAGGCTTATATTCCATTCTAATTCTCGAAGTCAATATTTTATAACGTATACTACATATAGCACATCCTGGCATATTATTATATAATGTCCCTCCAAGAAACAATAGAACCACAATTAGATTCCCTTCAACAATTTTGGGTTATTTTTAAAGATATTCAACCATTTCCATTTTCCTATCGCTCCAATTTGTTCACAATGATCCAAGTTCATGTCTTCTTTCACTTTGATGGCATTCATCAAAGTTTGTAGGCCATATGAAGTAATAAAATGAGGTGCCTAAGTTTTCATGCTTAAATTCAGTAAAAATGAAATTTAATGTATCTTTCGGCAACCTGAAACCCTTTTATACATAAGATTTTAAGAATTTTGGTTTCCCATGAGAAAACCTTTACATATCCTCCTGATCTGAAAATCCAATAATTACATACTTTAATCAAAACTTGTATCGAAAAACTAGCCAAAAGAAAAAATCTTTCTTTTCCCTTGTATGATCAGGACATCATGTAGCACCATCTCAAACTGCATAGATACAGCTAATGTTGAAGTAGTCCAATGGTATGTGGAAGATCCGTGAGTACTGAACGAGCAAGGCGCATTTCGTTTGAGCAAATAAACTCCCTTGCAGAACTTTTAAAGTTCTTTTTTGGTCAAGGGGCTTGCCTCTGATCCTTCGATAGAGATATCGAATACAGGTTTAGAAAAAATGAATATTGTTGCAACGGACTGCACTATCACCGCATGCTATATGCCACGTGACACTATGTCACAAATTCAGACATGACATTCTTTTTTTTCTCTCTCAGTTATAATAACCTAATGCTAAAACCATCAACCCAGAACCAGGAAATGATTGCAGTTATTCAGAAATCTGTTGCTGATATTGAAGAAAAGAGGTGAGCTCAGAGGAATATTGCTCCCTGCCATATCCCTGATTGTTTTCACCATAGCACCCCATGTATTGATGTAAAAGAGGACTTTAATAAAATTTCTTTTAAGTTAATGAAATTGTAATCGCCATTGATAGCGATAAAACTTTACTTATTAGTAATTGTAATAAAGGCAAGAAAAATATAAAAAAGCCAACCTCCAAAAAACTGCTAGACCTGCCACCCCAACTAAAACCTCGGAATCAGTTTAGACAAGCAATAATTTTGATCAACTAAGACAAGATGTTTAGCAGCAGCAACCTGACAGCACCCAAGAAACTGCTTCCAAGTCATCCCCAATTATGTTCAAAATCAAACCCAATTACCCGCGAGTAAATTAAAAATATCCACGAAAAATCTCCCAACATCAAAAGCAATACCTCCGGAGAATCGGTAAAGCTCTATGTTAATGACAGTGACGAATATCGAAGTCTTACCCACGTGTTGGCAGAGGTTAATGAATTCGAATATTACGTAATAAAGCCCAAATTTGATAAATCAATAAAAATTTTAATTAAATGGACTCGCATTTTTAATAAAATCGAAGAAATTAAAATCGACCTTGAAGACCCCGTTTTACCGGGGAAAATATTCCCCAATTGATCTCCAAAAGGACTAATGCTCCTCCCTTCCTCATTCTTCCAAATTATCTTCCTGAGAAATGAAAATAGCTGGACAATTTTCAATTTAGTGCATTTTAGGTTATATGTAAATTAAACTAGAGATTCTTTATTAGAGGATCACTCAATCTTTAATTTGCAGTGACTTTTATCAAATTGACACCTCGAACCACGTTGTCTCAAATGTGGCATAGATCACCAAATACGAAATAAAGGTAAGGCAGGAAAATATCCATTCTGCATTAACAGCCAAGAATATGGTCACACTGCGTGTTATACGAAGTGTCCAAAATTCTCCAGACCCAAACAAGGCTCCCCTTTAGATGAAATCAACAGAGCTAAAAACTTTAATAGCAACAATGTCAGACAAGAAATTTCCTTCGCTAACAATGTTAGGGGAAATATTCCAGACCTTCCAACCCTAGATGAATGAGTGAATGTGTGTGTGAATACTAACGTCGCACTGTTCAGCTACACGAAGACTTTTGACGATGGGGCTTGTAATTTTGAACCATGGTTAAGTGACACGGACAACACCTGAGCTGGCACCCTTTCTTTCTAACTACCACACCACACCAAAGGAAGGACGTCTGAGCTCACGACAGATTTAACGTGCATCGCTACCCTACACGGCGGGTCTCCAGCGGTACAAGGCCACATGACTATTACCTTGACCACTAGGGCACCACGACCGGTCTATAACCCTAGATGAAAATATCCACCCTAGAAACAGTAATGATAACAAAAGTTTCCAAGGTTTACAGAGACAAGCTGATGATGAATCTGATCTAGCACAAGTCCTGGAACTTTTTAGTATTATTTCTAAGTTAATAAAAAGAAACCCTAAAATACTCGAACTAATCACTAAGCTTAGATCTTCTGAAACAGACAAAAAAGAACAATCTTTTAGTTAAAGTTTTGCTTCAACAAAAAAAAATTAAATCTAAATCTTAATTAATATCCCTATTTAATTAAAATTTTACTTTAATGCAGTTCCATGACTTTTGTTTTTTATTTCAATAGCTTTAAAATTCTTTACTCTGAAAAGGGCAGAAAATCCAAAAGCCCACTTCCATCACCCAATCAAATTGCTCCATAAAAGAAGCCGAAGTTTTGCCTCTTCCAGCCTATCCCACTGGTGCCTTACCTCCACGCCTCCACCTAGCTAGCCAAGACTAACACCAAGCCACCTATCATTTCCAAATAGGGGACCGAGGGCTGATGCTCAACCCGTATGCCTGTGAATGTGTAAAGTAGCTCACTCTGGGAGAGAGACTATTGGAAACCGTTACAGCACTATTAGTTTAGGCTTCGTGATTTAGTTTTTATTGTTTATTCATATTTGATATTTTACGCCCAGTGAATGAGTGGTAGCTTATTGCGCTTTCACGAAACAGGTCCGGGATTCAAACCTCGGGCTAGGCAAAGTTGACTCAGCCTTTTATCCCTTCAGTGGGTCGATAAAAGGAGTATCAAGGTTGCTTGGGAACTAAATATTGAGGGATTCGCGTCAGACTGGCCCCCTATTCGGAACATCTGCTCATGCTCCTCAGCGCCCAAGATCCCGTAAACTGAGTTGAGCACAGTTGACTTTGGTCCTCAAAGGCTGTTACGCCACAGAGTTTAGTTTAGTTGATGTTTGGTATTTAGTATTCATTTCGTTTTGAAACATATCATTTGGCTTACAAATAACTGAACTCACGACTAGAAATAAAAGTTAAAATTATGTTTTGGAGTGATAAAGATGTTCACATTTTTATAGATTCTTCAATAATTTATCAAAGTAAATATTTTTTTAAAATCATAATATATATAGAGAGAGGGAGAGAGAATGAGTAAACATGTCTCTATTTTAAATAGCTTAAGAGATTACTATTTTTGATAATATTTGTAAATTCAAAGTGTAATGTATTTTTCAAAAAAAAAATCTTATAATGAACAAAATCTTTATAAATAAAAATGAATGTGTGTCTGTCTCTTATGTCTTCCTAAACCGTTCATCCGATTGCCATGAAACTTTGGGGAATGGTTGGACACATGTCCGGGAAGCTTTCTGAATTATTAAAACTATGTTTCGTGCTTGTTAGTAAATCTATGTTAAGTGCAGTTATAGAAAAATATTCCCATTCTTGAAATATAAGACATACAGACTTGAAATTTGATTGTTATGCTCCTTTCGTAAAGTAGTGATCCGCTACCAGAAACTGTTTTCAAAATAGACCCCCCCCCCCAAGAAGGGTTGCAGGGAGTTATTCTTTTTCTGGTATATTCCTTTGTAGTAGAAGAGAACCGCTACAAAAGAGGCTTTTATAATAATTGAACCCAAAGGGGTTTGCTAGGGGTAAAAGGGGTGTTATAGATAAGAGATTTCCGTTTCTTCGAATTATTAAACCTAGATTTGAAATTCAGCTGGCATGTTTCTTTGATGGGGTAGAGATCCTCTAAGAGAGGATTTTGCAAAAATGGAAATCAAACATGGTTTGCGAGAGCGTTTTGTATAAAAAAAATTCCTTTTTATGAATAACTAAACCTATAAACTTGAAATTTAGAAAACATAACTTTTGCTGAGTAGAGATCTGATAAGAAGGGTTTTTTTTTTCAAAAGTCAACCCATACGGGTGTTATGGGGACGTTAAAGATAAAAAAAAATTCCCTTCTTCAACTATTAGACTTACAGATATCAAATTTGGTAAATGTGATTTTTTGTTGAGCAGAGATATGATAAAAAGTGTCTTTGTTTATTTTACAATTCATTTAAATTTATAACAGATAATTTTTTTCTTTTCCCTTCAATCTCTATTGTTTTATTATTCAATTCACCCGTGCGAAGAACGGGTATGCTAGCTCTAGTAGAGTAATATAAGTTTCAAAACCTTCTTTTTATAGAAATATGTAAGTTAATATACAGGGACCCACAAATGTATCTGTACACTTGCAATTTTCTGTAAAATTTAATGCTTTCGACTAATAAAAACTAATATATCGGAATTGTTATTTTTAATGGTACCTGCAACTTGTCCTTATTGAAATAACGTATTCAATTTTTAAAACATAATGTAACTATTGCTTTGAAAAATTAATCAACAAAAAACTAATAAAAATAACACCACCAAAGTATTTGTCCAAATAAAAAAAATCAACATAACTTCACATTTTGTGTATTTTTCTATAGTAATTAGTAAGATATCTTTTAGTGTCCATAATAGCTTTTAAACATTTGGCTATAGATTTCAACAGCTTTTTGTAAATTCTATATCGAGGTTCCTCCTAACTCCAAGTGATATTTTTCAATTTAATGCATACGATTTCTTGTGGTAGTTAAAAATGATTCCGAGTGCGTCACAAATTCGTTTTAGATTTCAGAAATCCTTTTTTTTTCAATTGCTTTTCTTCAATTTTCATTAACATCGTAGGTTTAAAGCTACTTCTGGGCTGCTACGGCGCTAATGCCGGGACGATAATGTTCTATTACAAACAACGCTGTTCAGTTTGCTGCTAATGCTCCTGGTGAAGGTGGCGTTAAAACGAGCTGGAAAAATGCTAGGGTGCAAGTGCCGTTGGAATTGGAGAGACTGTTGGAGTTGTATCAATGTCTGTGTGTTGGTGTCGCTCTGTCTTTTCTCCTGATTCCAGAGTCTCTTTCAAGGTGAAATACGTCCCACCCACGAAAGTAACGCGATGTATAGTCATTTCTGTTTGGATGTATTCAGGAAAACCATTTTGCTATTGGTCCAAGTCCATCCCCCTTCGCGCGGTGTACTTTGAAACCGGCGGCTGGCGTGGGAACTGCGCCGGAAACTTAATGTCGGCTACATCAAGGAAGGTCAGAGGTTGACTTCCCTTAGAGCTTCAGCACCGAGGTGTCCATCCTGGGATACTTTCCCTCGAGAAACTGCTTGACCATTGACACGTCCCTCGTTCCCGACGGGAAATTTGTTTTTGGTTAACACCGCCGTAGGGCAATTGGGGATCGATTCCAAAATTTTGAAACTTTTGGACACCCGAGATGGCATCCTATTCTCCAAACCCCGTTAAAGGGAGGAGTTTGAGCTCCAACAGATTTAAAGTATATCATCCTCTCTACATGACGAGTTTTCAGTGGCCCCATGACGACCCAAGCCTAAGACTAGACAATAAACAGATATGAATTCGCTACCATGACCACTCATCTACAGCGAACATCCCCTTTTGATTGGATATTGTTTGTAACAATTTCCAATTTTTTTTTTTTTTTGCCATTGTTATCAGGTTTCAAACTAAAGCTTAGTGTGTCCAATAACTCAACTTCTTGATGTTATCTCATAACTTTGAAGCTATGTGCATGTTATTCCTCTAGAGCAAGCAATTTCTTAGAAAACAGGTTTCAAATTCTAAACTTTTCCATATTTTACAAAAAAAGTAATCTAATTAATTATCAACAAATTTCTATAATAACTTTAAATTTCAGTTTAGAGACAGTCTTTACTTGTCGAAAATGATTATTGGGAAAATAAGTAATTATTACCACACAATTTGTAGAAAGATTTATGCAACTACTATTTGAGTTCCAATCGTAGACATATCAGCTTACCATGCATATTGTAACCCTTAGTTTGCTCATCTTTTTCATTCATCACCAAATTGGTATGTTGAGGAAAGTTAAAGTAAATAATCGAATTTCTTTTTCTACATTTGCAAATGGAAGTTCTGTTTGGAATTAAAATAAATAATTTTCGTTGCTTACGTATTTTATTGTCAGCAGATTTCATCAAGTCAAAATCATCTAAATGCTGTCAAACAGGATTATTGTGAACGTACATGCATGGGATAAGTTTTCCCATTATTGACTGAATATCGTAGCATTTAGAGACTTATTTGGAGAATTGGTCGATGGTATAATACGAAAGTACCCAATATTCATATATTTTAAGGATTTTATACAGTTTAATATATTTTGGTATATATTCGTAAGTATATATAAACGGTATCATATAAATGGTATTTTTATTTAATTAAATTGTATATTCTCTTTAACTTTAATGTGCCTATTTTTTATTCTCAACGTATTTGAATGAAAAGACAAACACTACGGTTGAATCCTAGTTGAACACCTTGATTTGGCCTGTGCGTATTTAAGCTCATTTTGGGCCCTGAGCTCCCTTGGCACTGGTGGATCGAAAGTTATAGCCAGAAAATCTGGCTAAGTCAAGCTTATCTGGACCCCGGGCGCCCGCTCCAAGCGCCTAATAGATAAACCGGCACTGGATTTGGCGACAAAAATTTG
Organism: Trichonephila clavata; assembly: GCA_019973975.1. NCBI lineage: Eukaryota > Metazoa > Arthropoda > Arachnida > Araneae > Nephilidae > Trichonephila > Trichonephila clavata. Next base: position 125,061 of record BMAO01016314.1, on the reverse strand, counting down.
ACCCCATTATTTTTAGGAATTTTGAGTCAAGTTCGCAACTTTTGCAAGGATTTAGTGCAAGTTGGCCATTTTGAAAAAAGCTTTTTTTACTACTTGCGTATTATCGTAACAAATCGCCAACATTCTAGATAACTCTCCAAGTTGGCAACCCCCAATTACGCATGTGTCATATGCTCTGAATTGACAATCATATGCTTCGTATCATATAATATCGCCAACAGTTTGCGATAATACGTAAGTGTCCGGGTTTTCCTTTGGCACCAAGGGGGAAAAAAATCAGGGTTTTTAACTAGCATCTTTTTTTAAAACTACTAAAGAGTTATTATAAGTGCTGATTTAGATGCTAAATTTTAAAATATATATTAGAGATTTGGATAAAACAATAGCTTTATGTTTACATTTCATTTCACAAATCTTTTCATTTATATTTCGTAATTGTAATGGAATAGTAATTTTCACTTTAAAATGAATTAAGTAAACACCTCTATTGTAAAAATCATTACATTAATAAAATGCCAAAATTTCGTTCAAAAATTTAAAAAATATGAAATGTTTTATTAAAAACTGAACACTTAGTGACATTAAATTTTTAATAGCATACATATATTTCTGATTGTTAATGTTTATAATATTTTTAATACATTCTAATGATTCTTTTAATGATCTTTTACACAATGCATATGAAAAATGGTTTAAAGTGTAGATTAGGGGAGGAGGCTTGGCGATGTAAACTTCTTTTCGCAACCGAAATCGTTCGCCAAGCGATAGGTGTTTTTGGTGACCGGATTCAATAGCTAAGCTATCTATGACATCTAGATAAAAATCGCCGAATTCAAAGAAAAATTGCCAAATCCAAAGGGCCTCCCTAACTACGCTCTCATATTTGAGATTTAATACGAAATATTTAATCATACGGTAAAATTGATGAAAATTTGCGATATTACTTACCAGGGCTCGTACTTGGGCTCGAAGAAGCTTAATATTTCTAAGGCCCATTATTATGTCTAATACAATTTGTATACAAAGCTTGAATTGCGCATATATTTTGGAAATAAAAACACGTTACGTAAATACTTTGAATTGGTTTTTCAGGTTACCTCAGTATAAATTTTCCTTTTTCTTACGTGGATATCATATTCAGTTTATACTCTTCAATGAATTCCTGTAATATGTTGCCACTATTATCAATAAACATGTACTGAAAATAAACGTGCTGGAGATGATCACGGTCAAATGGCGTGGTCGATACTTGAACTGACACATCCACTCCATACCAGTATGAGAAATTATAGCCTTGGGAACTTCATGTGTGCTGGGCCCATCCAAACTAGGGTTTCTTTCCCGGGAAATCATAAGATTTCTGTACTTTTTCTATTCCCGGGAATTATGTTTCGTTCCCGGGATTTCCCGGAATCGCAAAGATTAGATTTAGCATTAGACAAAGCATTAGATTTAGAATTTGAAAGCGGTGTAGGAACAGATGCTTTGTTTCATATCATTATGAAGAAAAAAATTCTATAATTAACATAAATCAAAATATAAAATTTTTTAGAAATGTAGTAAAATTATTCAGAAAATCATCTCTCAAGAATGATATTTTACAAAAATATATTAAAGAAGAGTTTGGCTCTGAAAAGGTGGTTTGTTTCGATACCAAAGCACTCTGTAATAGTTTGTTGGCAATACTTGAAAGATTTTTAGAAATAAAGTCAGCAATTTGAAAAGCATTAATTGACATTAAAGAATAACAAATGATGGCCAATGTAGAGTACGAAACTCTGACTACAATTGTAGCAGGCTTTAAGCCAGTAAAGATTGGCTTAGAAAAATTATGCAGTAGAAAAGCCGAGAGAGCATTTCCTGCTGCCGGATTGTTCGTCACAAAGCTTAGAACTGGGCTGAGTGATAAAAATCTAAATTGCTTATGCTATCTGAAATCCTATTTTAAAAATGAATAATCAGTTTATTATATATTTTGTGTATTTTAGCTCATTATATAAGTACGTATTAATTTTAGAATTTAAGTGTATCCTTATTTTACATAATAATTAGTTGTATTTAAAAATAACTTGTTTATAAATTTTTCGAAATTTTGATGTATTTCCTGGAATCCCGAGAATAACAATTACATTCCCAGGATTTCCCGGACATTCCTCCCCTCAGGAGGTTCACCTTCTTTAGGTGAGTACGGGTGTCACAATCCCGAGGTGCCCTAGTGATCTTTTCCTTTTCCCACGGGGTTTACTGTCTTTGGTAAACACGGGCTTCACGAACCCGGGGTACCCTAGTGATCCTTCTCTATTTTCGACCCTCTTTCTTGTCATTCAATTCATTCTTTCTTTCTCTTTACGTCTAGACCACAGATATTAAAACAAATGTTTGGTGCAGAATAGCCGAAATCGGCTCTTGCGCCAATAAATCCCAAAATCACTCACTCACCCGGACATTCCTGGGAAGGAAAAAACCCGGGAAATCAGAAACCCTAATCCAAACGAACGGTCTTTGTTTTGAGCAGAGATGCTCCTGGTATTTAAAAAAAATTCTTATCATTAGACACTCTATGTTTGTGTCTCTTATTTAAATTAATTCAATCTAATAATTCTGAAAATTAATATCATCGCTTTATTTTTGTATTTTCCATTGGATTCATTTTATTGGCTTCGTCATGAATTTAGATTTGTGAATATGTTTTATTATTATACAAGTATAAGATTAAAATTATTTTGATCCGATATATTGGACATTATTTTCCTATTCCTACATTTTGCGAATATCTAAAAGAATCAAGAATTAATTGGGGGAATTAAGATGTTTTTTTAAAATCTTAATGTACTTTACATCTTATTGGATTAACTTATTGTTAATTATTTTTTTTGGCTATCTCTTCATTTATTGTACTTAAAGCTTAGATGTTCTAAGAATCTTGTACCTTAAAACCTATTGGATCCAATCAAGCGATTGGATCTTTTCTATTTTAATATTTACTGATTATTTGCTGGATTTAAGCATAAATGTCTGATCCTGTGAACTTGAAGATTTTATAGATTTAATTTGATTTTATTCCATCTTCCGTAGTGGAGTCACGAGTTTGAAATCTAGTACCACTAGAGAGTTTGATACATGTCGAATATTTCGAGGCACAAAATTTGTACGAGGGGTGAGTGAGTGAATATTAACGTCCAACTGTTCAGCTACACGAGGGCTTTTTGGGGACGGTCCGTGTCATTTTGAACCATGGTCAAGTGACGCAGACGACACTTGAGCTGGCACCCCTCTCCTAACTACCACACCACACCAACGGGAGGACGTTTGAGCTCTCGACATATTTAACGTGCATCGCTCCCCTACACGGCGGGTCTTCAGTGGTACTGGTATCGAACTCATGACACGCTAGCCACGATCCGATGCCTATACCACTTGGCTACCACGGCCACATTTGTATGAGGGGAAGTTTGGAGAGTGGGATGCCATCTCAGATATCGTCCTCGTCACTTGATTGAAGCTCAAAATAACGAGATATGTCGCCAATATCCCATATAAAGGACAGTCCGGTTTTTCTTAGACTAGTCGGGTAACATGGAATACCGAGGTCTTAGCTCTTTTTGTTGCTGCTAATACGTGGGAAAACATAGAACAACTGAAGAAAGACTCTCATGATACATTGCAGTGAGAATTGACCATTTGGTGTTGCCATACCACTCGCTACAGAATGTTTTTTTTGCGATTTTCAATAGTTTTTGCAGGTAAATTTTCAAACATGTTAATCTACTAATACACATGTGACTTGAACGTTACAGTTAAGCATAATGTACACTAAAAGAATTCCAGCTTGTAATACTGTGATAGTTTTTTAGCTGACGATGTTTTGTCTTTCAATTTAAAGGTTCATTTTCCAAGATGACGCATCGGGTATTATGGAATACCAGGTATTCCACAGTGCTCGACGCGCAGCAATGAATCTTTTCTTTCTGATGTATCATCTGTAATAGACTTAATGTCATCTACTAAAGAACCAGAAAACAAAGATGCTGAATGTATCTTCAGTAAAGGAAAATTCTCCGAAGACTAACGAAAGGAAATTTGGGTGCAATGCTTCAACTGTTTGGGCTCACTTTGATTGTACTGGGGCAGAGAAAGATTAAATTTGTGACTTTTTTTTTAAATAGACTCGAAACAGAAATGACTTTTACGCATTTTTAAAAATGTGGCTTTTATAGTTAAAGATAACTTCATTTTTATCGACGCTGACTGCTGTGCCGTAGGGCTTGAGTTCGAATCCTGGAGAAGGCCTGGATACGACTCTTTTCTAGGAAAGGAAACTAAATCTGTCAAAATAAAGGATTTTGTGGGTTCAAGTGCTCGTGCCACTAAAAACTCGCTATGTAAAAGGGCTCGGGCCCGTTATATTTGTCGTAGTTGAAAGCCCTCTCGTTGGCATGATGGCGAAGTTTGGAGAGAGGGGTGTCAGCTCAGATGTCCTCCTTGTCACTTGAACGCTGTCTAGTGGTTAGTGACGCTGACTGCTGTGTCGTAGGGCCTGGGATTGAATCCCGAAGGCATGGATGTTTGTAAATGAATAGTATCTTTCGGCAGGGGGGTACTCTAAATAACCATCGAGTCGCAAGTCCTTTTGTGAGGTTGGTGGAAGGGGAAGAGAGGTGGGAGGCCTCTGACCCTTCAAGTGTTTTCTCCTTCAAAATTGGGGGGGGGGAGAAAATCGTACTGTCACCTGTATGATGTTGAAGGCTACGGCTAAGGACAGGTGGCATCTAGACCCTTGCCATGATGAATTCATGGGCCTGGATCAGACGTAGTCAAGATCAAGTGACCATTAGACACAACAACAATAATAACTTCATTTTATGATACCTTAATTAACTTTCCGATGGTTTAAACTAGTACCCGTTCCATATATTACCCGTCTATTCCATAATATCATTTTTCTTTAAAATAAATTTTTTTATAACAAAATAAATATTATTTATTTTGACAAGCGATAACTCTTAACAGTCGTTTATAGTATGTACCCATGATGATTTTGGTGATTTTTTAAATCAAAAACCAGTACAGTTATTTTTCGAAACTTAAAGGGTATTCCATAATACCCGACTCTCCTCTACCTCAAAAATCTACGTTAACAATTAATTAATGTATGACTTTCAATGTTAATTTTACATAATACACGTGAAATGATTGTTCTTAATGTTTAAGGATTTATTGATTATTTAAGAACATAATAAAGTAAACTATACTATCTCTGAACAGCTACCAATAATCGCTCAGGGATTCTTGGGCTATTTTTAGTTATTTATCGCACATCGAATTTACATAAAACTTCCTTTTTCTTATGTATGTGAAACTTCAAATCTTTGTTAAAAATTCTTACTTATTTAAGAATATTGTATAAAAGAGAACACGGGAATGAATTCTAAAAGTTTTTCTCAAAAGAGATAAAAAAAAAACCCCCAGCATATCAATAATAAAAAAATATGGAAAATAAACTTCGTCTTACAAGGGGAAGAAACAGGGGTGTTTTTATTTATTTCAGAGTTTAATTTCAAAAAAATATCGCCAAGGATCAAGATTTTAACAACTCATACATCGGGAAGCAAGAATGGCATGGATAAAAAAAGCGCTAATGTACATAATTTTCCTTGCTTTTGTTGATTATAGAATTATTTCAATATTTAATGACAATTTCAAAGCACTTACGTTTTAAAAAAATTCAAATAATTGTCCGAGTAGAGATTTGATTTAAAGCCCCCCCCCCTACAGGAATGTCTGCTTATAAATATAAGTGAGGTCACACATAGAGATCTTTTTCCTTAGAACATTTTTAATATTGCTGTCATTTTCTGGCAAGAAGAGATCTGTGACCCACAGCCCTAATACAGCTTCAAAGTGCGACGTTAATAAAAATAAAATCAGGCTATAAGAAAAAGCGTTATATATTAGGTTTTTATTTTTAAAAATTAAACTTAGATTAAATTCTACAAATCTTTAACTTTAATTGAATATTTGCATGAAAAACTATATTAAGGGCATTTGAATCAAAGTAAAGGGTCGGACATATTAGTAAAAATCATTAAAGCAGTTATTTACTTCATTTTATAACAAATCAAGTTTGTCCACCACAAAGTTAGACAGTAAATTTTAAACTATTCTATCGACTTCTTTTTTTTTGGTATGGAACATATGAGAAAGCATTTTGTTGAATCTGTTTTTTGAAAAAGCCCAATTTCTTACACGAAAAGACTCAAGATCAGAAATACTTTTCCCACAAATTTTCCTTTCCTTATAGATTTACGTTTAACCAATTCATATGTAGTTGCTTCAGTAAAAATGATGTTGTTGTTGCTAATGTGTGTGCCACCTGATCGGCAGTGCCACATTGAGGTCCACGAAATTCCTTGTTGAAGGGGGCTGGTTATGTATGCCTGGCTTTAGTTGTAGCTTTAATCCCTATGCTGGCGACAGTACGATTTGGCACGGTTCCCCGCTTCAATTTTCAGGGGGATCTCGGAGGGTCGATTCACAGCTCGAAACCCCTTGGGTGGGCTTGATTCTCCCGAGTAAGTAAGTAAGTAAGTAAGGGAGATAACCCTGGGGGTGGTCGGGGGCCTTCCACCTCTCTTCCCCTTCCAACAGCCACATCAAAAATAATAAATTCCGTAATCATGTGTAATTTAAAATTTTTAATTCTGGTTTCTCTTTTTCTTTCATAAGCATGTCTTCATTTAGAATATCAAAAAAGTGTTATTTTCTGGGATCCTTTTGATGTGTAACATCTTTACTCTCGGTTGCTGGATATTTGTTGGAGTGATTTCGTGAAAAGGGACGGAAATGCGTAACAGGAAGTCGGGGAAGCGCGCGCTGTTTGATTTGACCAATCAGCGTGCTTGGTGGTGTCTCTTCGCTACCCTCGTCTCGGGTCCAACTCTAGTAGTAATTAAGCCGCCAGCCTTCCGCAAGTCTTAATAGACTTCATCCAGAATAAACTTGCGATTCTTACGCTCAAATGTCAAAGTCTCAGGGCTAGTTGTGTGTGAAATCTGAGGATATATTTATATATGTGTAAACTATATATTAATAATTATATTTCCTGTTAAGCGTCTGACAAAGCTTATCATTCTTAAAAAAATACGACTTGAATAAATATTTAAGTGCGTATCATTTTCATACTTTGAGGTTAATTCCTGTCGCTGTCAATATAATATTTTTAATTGCGATTAACAAAGATTTCTCGATTAAAGAAAACTAACTTATTGAGTAAACGGGTATTTTTGATTTTCTCTAATATTTTTAATTTTTAAGCATGCGCTTGATGGTGTCTCTTTGCTACCCTCGTATCGGGGTCCAACTCTAATAGCAATTGAGCCGTCAGACTTCGCACATACCAGCAAGTCTTATTAGACTGCATCCAGAATAAACTTGCGATTCTTACGCTCAAATGTCAAATTCTCAGTGTTCGTAGTGCTTGAAAATGGACAAACAGTCATTTTGGTGGTCGCATACATTTCTCCGAATCAAACAGTTAAAAAAAATTAAGGATTTCCTTCATTTTGTATTTTTACCGTGTACCGAAGGTGGTTCTGCTCTTCTTAAAAAAAAAACTATCACTCGCTTCCCAGGATTTTGGGTGGTGATTTTAACGTTAACTTCAGTTTGCCAGAAGCTGAGCCGCTCATAGCTTTTCTGAAAGATGAACTCAGGCTCGAAATGAACACAAATCGATATGTTTCGACAACTAACAGTTATACTGTTATTGACGCTGTTTTTCAACGATTTTTAAATATTTTGAAATCCCAAGTATATGTGTCATATTTTAGTCTTCATAAATCTATTGTCTCCGCTTTTCCCCAAATTGAACAAGAATAAATATTTTTGATAAAAAATTGCATTGCTCCTTGTGTTAATTAAATAAAATTTTCGTTAAATATATAATTATTCGATAGAAAATTATTTCCAATCATACCCGATTCATTTTTTTCAGGATTACAGTCACTATTGCGTATTTACCACGATAACATATCAGATGTTACACATCATATGCGACTACTGTAAGGCTCGTTTCTTTTTTTGTTCTGGATTATCTTAGAATCAGTTATCTTTTCTTATATAATCTAATACTGTAAGATATCGAGGATTAGCAACAAACCTTCGATTTGTTGCTAATCCTAAGGATGAAAACCTTAAAAACGTTTTCCTCCTTTCAATATTATTTAGAAAATTTTCAAAGTAGCGATGATGGAATAAATTTTCTTATGTAATTTTGTTATACAAATGATTAAAGTTATGATCGACAGAAAACGAAGAATTTTTCGGACTAGACTATTGAGATGAATGATACAACGCAATTGCGTTGGATTTTGCAAATTTCTAATTTCAAATAATTTGTTAATACGCAATCAGTTTACCTCACATTAATATAGCTATATCTTTAAACGTATTGTTGCCACACAAATAAGCTTTCATTTTATTAAACTTTTCTCAATTTTACTTTCTCATCAATTGTTTCTAATAAACTGCAATTCATGGGTAAGGGACACAAAGATGATTCAGAATCAATAAGAGAAATAAAAGACTAGAGAACAGAAACGTTATCATATTAGTGTAACATAAAGCCCTTTAATAGCATTGTTAACAAGTACGTGAAAGAGGTAAGATCCAATGAAATGCTCCTATAGTAGCTTGTATCATGGGCCTCTCCAAAACCTTCAAATGGGAGTTATGTAGTTTGAAGGTCATCCATGAGGGCCAATAATAATTCAAGTTAATATTTGTGTCCATCCTATACTACTCACTCAGCAATCGGTTCTCAAATGTCGGTTTTAAGCGGGATCGTTGTGCACTGTCGTATCACGCCTTCTACCGCATGCAGAAGAAAAATTTCTGACTCTAGAATGCTAAAAAATTCCAAACTGTTATTGTGTCCTTCCTTGCTTCTGCTAGTTTGTGGCACATGTAGTAAGCCGCCTTGTATGTTTAGCAGTCTTGCAATCTTTACTAAGCCCTTCAGTTTATTCTTTAAAATTATTCAACACAAATGAAAAAAAAAACAGATCTACTTAATTTAATAATAATAATAAAAAAAACTAAAATTCAAGAATAAATGATGTATAAATTTTTTTAAAAAATGAAGTGCGTGTGTTCATATACACAAAATGATAAAATTTGGAAGCGTACAGGATGGCCGAACTTTTAAAGCACCAGACCCAAATCTACAGATGTGTTCTTTCGGGATGTGCTGTTACAAACCAACAGTGTTCCGTGGTTTGATCACAAATTCCTTATCGCTGGTCGAATTGTTAGAAGAGAAGTATGCTGTATTTCTCTTCTAGAACTGTGTCATTTTTTATCACTAGTGGTTAACTTGGAAACACAGTTGCTCTATTGATGGTGTCAGTATATGCACATATTCTCCATGTTGTGCACGGGCTCTGACATCCGTTCCTGGAATAAGCTCACTAACAGCTACAGAACGCGCCCTGCTGGTGTTATCTGATTAGCGTGCGCCGGCTCGAATCCCAATCTTACACAATTTGAATTTTAACTATTTTTGGCATAACCATGCTTCAAAAATTTCTTTTATGAGTATTTCAAACGATGTATTCTTCAGCGAACATTCTTGAATTGTGTATTATTTTGTTTTGTTTTGTCGATTACCGCGGCTAAATGTTTCTTAAAAGAGTTCAATTCAATTCAATTTAGGAATTATATAGTATTTAACGCTTTCAAAACAGCTTTCTAGTACATAACTATTAGTATGAGTGAAAATAGTGGAGGAGCATATTGTGAAATCTGTAAGAGATACTCTTTTATTGTACTTTTATGACATGGAACAGTTGAATTCAGTATGAAATGTGAATAAGTTAAATATTAAAAAAAAATCTTCACTAAGAAATATGATTATGCCCCACATTGTTACTGAATCTAGATACAACAAGACCGTGAACCCTTTCTGGGAGGTGTCCCCTGGGGGGGGCCTCAATCACTTTTTGCCTCCTTCAGATGGGATCTCCGAAAGTAAGCTGGAAGAAATAGCGTGATTCGTCAGTGCTTGAATTGGGGAAAAGTTATTCGAATGGGAAAAAAGCGTGCATGAAACTAATTTTTTCTCGTTCTTGCTGTTTTGAAGCAATCACTTTATTGATTTTTCTTTTTAGAGCAAAGATTGCAAATCACAAATTGACGTCGATAACAGATTTTGTGGATCTATCTTCTGCCTCTGTTGATAATTAATTCGAGCGCGTTCATCATGATTCACGTACATTTACATGAAATAAGAATTTTATGTTGATATCTATTTTTGGAATATGATGTCGATTTTGTTTCACAGAGCTTGGTTATAGTTGGGAATCTTCGGTTGTTACTCTACCCATTGTTAGCTTTTTCTTGTTCTTGACATGGATCACTATATATACTCAAATTTTTTTGAAGAGAAAGTTGTTTACATATGTTTTCCATGGTGCTAAGATGTATCCAGAACTTTCAAAACGTTGAGGGAAGCCTGTTTATTGATGTAGACATAGGGACTTGCTGATCTCTTTGAATAGTGGAAATTTTTGTGTGTTATTATGTACTTATTACATTACTAGAAATTATTTTACTTTTTTTGTTACTTAAAGATGGGATGCAAAGAGTAAGCTATGGGAGCTATTTTTTTATTGTAAATGAGATTGCCTTAATGAGCCATTCATTTCCTCACAATAATAATTTAATGCATTTACTGTAGTAATTAGCATCTTAAGCATATATTGATTTTCATAAAAAAATACTTTTAAAAACATTTAAAAGTACTATATTTTTGCGAGGATATTTATTATTAATTCCATAACCAAAGCTCTGAAGAATTTCAGCTTTGTGTAACGTGCATCGATATTGAATTACAATATGAGTGAAAAATAATGTATTTTCCTCTGGCCATTTTTAAAAATAAATATGCAAAAAAGGTTCTCATATCCAATCTATAAAAAGTGTTCGTTAAAAAATCATGTATACTCTTATTATATATATATTATCTTCATTCATTTTTAATATCAGTGTAGGGCAAGTAATATGCTTTGAATATATTATTGCCTCTTTTTTGCGTTCCTGTTCTTCGGAAAAAACTTATTGAGAAACCCGAAAAGCATCATCCTTTACGCCCCTGTCTTTGATAAAAGTTTGAACATTCAAAAGTAATGAAATATGATAGAGGCAAGTTTATCTTGTAATATTTCACATTTGTTTTATCACTGTCGCTTTTATTATTTTTTTCATATCACTTTGAACCTGCATTTCAGCTCAATATCCTTGAGAGTACATATCTTGGAAGAGATAATATTGGCTTCAGCTGATAAAATTTTACAATTCGACATCTCAAGATAAAATTTGACGAGTATACTTTATGCAAGCAAATCAATGAATAACCTTAACATTGGTCCCTTAACCTGCCACTCCTACGCAGAGAAAATTTCCGTCCATTCAGCTAATATCCGTCGCCTCGTTCGTTCTCTGTAACTCATACGCTTACTGCACAAGGCGAAAAAGGCTGCCATCAAGTGTTCGCAGGATTTATGACCTATCTCTAATTTTCAAGTGATTTCCGAATGATAAAGGAATTTTCCCTAGCAAGGTCGTTTCTAACCTCCCCGGGGGCCTAGGCACTTCAAATTGTTACCCTCTCCCCTATTTTCAGACAACCTCCTTCCTTCAGCTCTTACCTTGACAGTATTGGTTCGGAAGGGATTTTCCAAAACTCTCTTATATTTTCCCCTTTCTTTGTTTTTGCTGTTTGGAGATTTTCCGTTATTCCACCACCTACGGACCCGCCATGTCCTGGACTGACAACCGTAAGGAAAGGATGATGGCATGGTTCGGCCACTCATATTAATTTCTTATTTCACTAAATCACGGATCACTCACCCACCCTTTTGTAAATTAGTGCTGCAAATTAATGAAATCGTTTGCAATCGCAGTATGGAGTATACATTATTGTATGAACTGTTTTTAACTTGTTAATTATCATCTTTTTCATAGCTTATCGCTTTACTATCTTTTACTTTTAGACATCTTTTTTCTTTGTTGAGTCACTGTCATTGTACTGGTAGAGTAAAAATTTTCGAGTTTTGATCATTACAAAATCATTAATAACACCATTGTAATCAATTTCCATGGTAATGTCATTTTGAGTGCAAAGCGACATCAAACTGTTAAGTCTTTCACTTTCTACAATAGATCTCATTTCGGTCTTTACTCTCTTAAGGGCAGAAATGCTTCTCTGATGACTTATTGGGCGGTGGTACGTTCGCAGTACATTTGATTTTTTCGCCCTTCAATTTTTTGCTCCCTAGGCATTTGCCTAGTATGCCTAAGCGGAAAAGCTGCTCTGTTCCCTAGGGGAAATTAGCTGAATTGAAGAGATGAAAGTCAATAGAATCGTAACAATATTGCTTGCTATAACTGGGGTTTGCTCGTAAAAAGCGAGTCATACTCCCATAGACTTAACGTTGTGCCAAACAAGAATTTTCAAATTTCTCGTTAAATCAGGGCTCATTATAAGCAAATTGTATTGCAAGATAGAATAAGTTTCTTGGATTAAAATGCCAATACCGCTTTTCATTGTTTCATTCCCTGTAACCAAATAAGAAGTTTGCTTAAACAATATTTTTTAAGTTGAAATATTTACTTTAAAACATTAAGGAAAAATAAGAGGAAAAAAGTTATTTTCTTTCATAAAAAATCTAAATTTTACAATGTTTCCCTTCCGAATTTTAGTTTTACCATTTTAGTTTTACGACGCTTATCCCCTCAAAACATTTAATTGTTTACTTAATATAACTATAGATGGCAGCACATTTTAGCGTTTGTTGTGAAATTTCGAATTCCTTTTATTCAATCAAAAATTAAGAATCTTTTGCATAGAATTTTTAAAATTCTGTTATACCACACCTGACTACTCTTCCTAATGAAAAAAAAAGAGTTTCTTTTAAACAACTAAACTAATTCATTTCATTGATTCTTTGACTATAAATTTTTAAGTATTGTGTTAAAAAAAGTTCTGGCATAAAATTCAAAATTAATTATAAACTTAAAAAGTCCTGTATTCTTAATTATTTATATTTTGATTTAATTAGCTTGGATTTGTTCAATAACTCAATATGTTTATTTGTAAATTTCAATTAAAAAAACTCAGGAACAAAAAATTGTTTAATTTTTTTTTAATTTACATTTTTATTATCTACTCAGTAAAACATAATAACCCTTTTGGATACAGATGCATAATTTTTTCACGAATACGACTTTTAAAAGATAGCATCAAATTTTAGTGGTGCTTTAATTTTGAGATAATGGTAGATGTTGATAAATCATAAATCCAGTAATTTCAAACAATGGTCCTAATTTCCCCCTCGAAATCTAAGAAATCATATATTTTCCTACATCTACAAAAACTTATTGAAAGTATATTTTTTCTAACCGACACACAACCGCGCGATTAATTTTTGTAAAGAAAACTGAAATTGAATGGAAATAGGCAATGTCAACGCTCCACACAGTACTTATGTCCCATAAATATCATAACATAATAATGATAATGAAAAATCAACGAATCTGTTTTCATATTAAAAAAGAGTTTGGATTTAAAAATTGGATTTTAATTCATTAATTGATTTTTCCTGCAAAATATATAAGAAATTTGTAGTGAGGTAAAACTAAAATGGTCGTACTGATATAGCTCAAAAATACTAATTATACATTTGCTATGAAACCGAAAGAAATACTAGAAAAAATTTATTACTTGCAAAAATGAACTTGAAATCTTGAAAGTATGTAATTCGAACTTCAGATATTTTTTATATTAATTCGAAACAGGAAAGCATAAACTTTGGTTGAAATTTCAGAAAATTTTCTTTTATTTAGATATGGGGACAAAAATTTAGTCTCAGGTATTTTCGCGGTTTCTTCAGAGATTCCTGAAGAGATCTCAAAATTTGCTTTAATATATTTAATTTACTTTTAAATAATCAAGAAGTTAATTTCAGCAGATTGTAAGTTGGATCGAAAAGGCTAAAAATCCATTCGTATAATTTTACTCAAAGTATGTTCATACCAATTATTTAGACCAGGGGTAGGGAACCTTTATGGATCAACGTGCCATTTTCCTAAAGATATGTTTAATGAAATACGGACGTGCTTCAAATAATTTTGACTTGTGATTACTGGGAACATAATAAAACTAAATACAAACGACTCATAACTCTTTATTTACTACGAAAAATATATTTTGCACTGATAGTAGTAAATGTTTTAATAAAAAAATGTATAATTCAAATTAAAGTAATGTTAGTGTTGTTGTTGCTGGTTAGATGACAAATAACTTATATTAGGATTGTAAGATGTAACTTTTAGCAGAATGAATGCTGAATTGGAATCATCTGCCAAACGGTTTCTGAGGGAACTTTTAATGTTATTCGTCTCCGAAAATAATGACTCACAAGCATAGGTAGATGAAAATATGGGAAAAATGGCATAAGCCAGCTTCTTAAACCATTTAAATGCGTCTGGAATCAAATATCTGCCAATCACTCGCGTTTGTTCGTAATACTTCATAGTGATGTTTGTTATTATGAATGGTGGAGTGCCCAAAATATTGTATCACGTGCCATCAATGGCACGCATGCCATTGGTTCCCCATTCCTGATTTAGACGTTTCCTATTCGAAAGTAATCAATAATTGGCTACATTCTTTCTGGGCATTTTTTTTTACTTCCTGAATGTAAAAAAGCCTATGTTTCGAATGAGCTCGAGTTTTTTCCCCATGATGCTCGCTATAATGGTAAAAACAGGTGTCGCGATACCCAAGCGATGTATCGTTGTTTTTTTTACTGTCCTTGGTATATCATTCTTTATTTCTTCTTTTCTTAAATTTACGCAGTTTAGTCAAAAAACACTAATATACATTAGTGAATAATAGTCTCACAGCAATATTTTGAAATTATTTGCTTACATTAATATTGCACTCATCTATGTATATATATATATATATATAATTTGATTATGACATTTCTTTCTTGGTCCCCAAATTTTTATGGCAATGAGTGTATATAAAATCTAACTATGTATTTTATTTATCGACGCAGTAGATCACCTTAGTCGTAATAATTTACGTTTCCGGGGTGCACCAACGAGGAGGTGTATCTACATTGCACTCCACAACAGATACATATCCTGAGTCAAATATGTGAATTTCTGTGCTACCGTCCAACATGATGCCTGTCCAGTTCATCAAATATTATTTGTAATACTGGCCTCTTTATCAGTTGTTGAAGAGCATATAGTAGGTTCTCAGTTCCTTTCGGATAAAGGTACTTCAAGATTCAAAGTTTAAGCTGAATCTAGATTCACCAGTAAATTTAAAGGCTTCCAAATTATCTCTGTTTAAATGTGGTTACTCTCTGCACAATGTTAAATGGTCTCTTCTGTGTTCAGAAGTGAACGGAATACAAACATCAGGTCTTTCAGAATTCCCTTACATAGCTTTTTGGAAAAAATAATTCTCGAAGTTTGGATTCATTCTATAAATCCGGTTATATTAAAATGCTTCCCTCAGTTGGAAAAACCTCCGGGTATCATTCTACATTTACTATCTATTTGCATTTAAACAAACATATTTCATATTTTTCCGTGGTTCGCCATTTCATTTCATGATTAAATTATCATTTATCTTAGCTAATAAAAATTCACCACTTCTGCTCTATTTTATTATAATTTACTTTTAAATGTCATTCAATGTTTAACAGAAATTTCACGATATCTTTGAAATATGCCAACAAAGTGCTGAAATCGGCTCGTGCTCTTACAGAGCAACTTCTTCGAAATGCATAGCCTATATTCACCTGTACACACTTAAGTAATCTTCATAAAAAATTTGGATCTTTGTTTAGGAATAATCGTTCAACATTTCGCTGAGTCATTTTCAAGAAATTGTTTAAAAAACAATTTCTCTTAACTTTGAATACCAGCGTAAATGTGAGGAGGTTTTGAGTTGTTGTAATATACTATTTATTAACAAAAGATTGTTAATAAAGGGTTTCAGTTTATTTTACTTTAGTGTCTGTCATTTCGAAACATTTTCATAGTGGAAATTGAAACTGAAGATATGTTAGAAAATGTATCGCATTTTGAAATATTCAGATAGTAAAAATTTGCTTAGATCGTATATGAATTTAAGTAAAAATTACACATGAACGTAAAAAATGGAGTATTTATCTTCAGTTTAAAAATATTTTTCAAGCAGAATATTTTTTTATTAAAAGAATATGTTCTGGGGACTGCAAAAAAAAGTGTTCAGTCAAAGTGTAAACATAGAAGCAAAGTATCACTACTTAGGTAAATCTTTTATAAGAACTAGACGAGAAAAAAACAGAAACAGTGCATCTAAATTTTATTACAGATCAATAAGAGCTAATTATATTAGATAAGTCACTTATATCATAAAAGATTTGAAATCGATAAAATAGGGTAAATGATGCTTAACTTATCGTGTAAAACAAAATTCTTTTTATAACTATTTTTAACGGCTAAGAAGATTGCCACTCACGATATGCAATCAATCATAGCTACGATAGCTATTTAGAATTAAGGATGCAGTAATTATTTGAAAAATGTCTATTTAAAAGCAGTTAATTAAATTATATATAAAATAATGTATATTTCTATTAGGTTACACATACTCTAATATGGTTTTCTAGCTGTTAAAAATTCTCCATTTTACTCTACTTCATTGCTATTTATTAATTTGAAGAGAATTTAGAGAGACTTGAGTATGGTGCTGTAATCCGCAGGTCAATTCTTAGAAGATCTCTACAAATATTATTCTTTGTTTAACGTTCAAGGAAGGTCGACTTATATTAGCAGTGATACTTAGTTTTTAAAATATTAACGTCCGCAAATAGAAAAAATGTGGTTCCATTTCTGAATATTTCGAATTTTTAAGGCTAATTTCTGATATAATAAGGCTTGGATTGCCCAGAAAACTAATCTGATGTTTTAACACTGACGCTCGTTCTATAAATATGTCTCCTATTGAATACGTGTAGGCTCTAGCAGAATATTTAGAGTTTGTCATTTAACCTTTTTAGATCCCTTTTAGCTGGGAATGGTTCAGCACATCTTGGGTTCTAAATTCATCTTAATAATTTATGCATTAAAAGACTCCTATATAAAATGGAATTGGATTAAGTTTACAGATCATTTTGAAATATTTCTGTTAACTGCTTTTGTTTTCATCTGCATTATCATGTCAATAAAAATTCAACTGAATTCAAAATTCAATTATTTGTACCCTAGTTATATTGCATGCGAGTCAGCTAAATGTCGATTAATATGCTAATTAATTTTTATTATACATATATGTTCATTATAATAATTTAAATACTTAAACACTTTCACATAAATGTAAATAATTTTGAGTGTTTTTCAAAAAAAAAAATTGTACTGCTTTAATTTTTAAATTTATTTACTACAAATAAGTTATTACAAATCTCATGGTTTAAATTTTTCATTTAATTGTTGAACACTGTTTGAAGATTTATAATTGTTTTTTTTTCAAATTTTAAAACATGGAGATAAAAATGATTAACTTAAACATATTATTAATTAAAAATATAAAATTTTATTTTCACATACTTTAAATACGAAATTTATATTCTTACATATACATATTTGTGATATTTGAACATAATAAAAAATTTAATTTAATTTTTGCTAATTTTATAAAGAAATAAATAAAAAATTAAATAGAAACTGTATACAATTATACATAACATAATCATTACACAATAAAGCTATTTTATTACGGCAGAGAACACATCATTTAACTAATTTAATTTTTTATTCATAAATCCAAAATTATAAATTTACTATTAATAGTAAAAATCTTCGCTTAAAATTCTTCTTAGCATTAACTTTACTAACAAGAGGAATTTGAAAAAAAAAATATATAAAAACAAATAATGCTAAAATGTCCTTATTTTTACTTGATCATTCTACACCTTTGATTTTCAACCTTTTTTTTTTTTCGTTGCGGTACACTTTAAACAATTTCAAAATTTGGCGGAACTCTAATAATAAAATAAGTTTAAAAGAATTTTACTTATTTATAATACACTATGTAAAATAGTTTGTGATAATAATTTTCAATGTTAAATAAAATAATAAATACGACAAAGACAACAAAATGTTTATTGAGTAATTAATTACAAATTAGTTATAAAAACATTTAATACGAAATTTGGGCTTGGTAATTTTTCATAATTACGTTTATATTTGGTCATAAAATTGATAATTTCACTCTCATTTTGTCATATACATTTAAGAGATTCGATATTTTTTTCATTTTTATATTTGTTAATTCTGAATCCGATTTCACGCAAATAAGATGTAGAAAATTGTAATAATACTTTAGGCCTTTTTGGCTATTATGGGATAATCGCCACTAATTTTTATCCCAAATAAATTAACTGACTCCTCCGAATGTTTGAAATTAAATCTCGATTATTGCACAGCGAATTTAGTTCTCCCTTTTCATTCAAAGTTAATTCATATACAAATAATTCCATCAATCAAGCAAAACTTTTTACGCATTTCTCGAAACAAAACTTATAAATCGAATATATATGCCGAATTTTAAATAATTGAAAAATCAAAATAAGTCCCGATTTTACTAAAGCATAGAGTAGCTTAAGAAAAATAGAATATTTGAGGCACAGTGTGTTGGTCCATTGTCCATTAATGCCTTCTCTTTTCACACACCTGCATTTGATAGCAAAGCTCGTGGCCGAGCCGGCAATACCGTAATAGAAAATGTTTTCTTGCTTATCAGCGACATTGGCGGCGCACTGTAGATCGCTGCGTATCACAAATGATTTTATCGAAAGTTGCTTTACGAAAACATCTAATATGGTTAATATCACCTAAAATATAGATGTATTTAAGTTCAATATGCATCTCTGAGGAAATTAAGAGTTTTAAATTGAATAATAGCCGGACAATTTAGAAAAGCAAAATATAGGAAAGAAGTGATTTTTGTATCTATATGCATTTTTATTGATATTACTTTTTACGGTTATACAGGTACACGAGTATATAACGTCACCATTAAGTATTAGTCAAAATATGAAAAATTCTCTAGAGGGGTGGCACAATAGGTCTTCGTACGCGGGCAGCCGACACCCTAGGATCGGTTTTGTACGAATCCAATCGAATTGTTTTATCTCCAAAATTTGGGAAATAATGAATAACTCTCTTCTAGTGTTGGAAAATGGTCAATAACTATTTTAAAAATAGTTAATTTCTATAAAACGGCCGAATGAATCGGTTCCAGATTTTTTATATTTTTTTCTCTCAGAGTATATTTAATAATTAAAAAAATATTTGGCGGGGCCCACTTCAAGAATTTAGCGATACACAAGAGTGCTAAGGCACAGTAATTGAGAATCACTGTCCTACACATTATGGTAGAAGTGGAAATGAATTATAGTTTTTGTAATCACGAATGGAATTTGGTTGAATAATTCATCCATTATGAAATTTGGGACTACTTTTTGATATATATAATTTTTTAAAATAAGTTTTTAAACGTTTTTTAATATATATTCTTACTCTAGTTTTCATCTTTCGTTTATAAATTCTTGAAAAAAAAAAAGAATTAATTTTTTATTTTTACATTTTGTTAAAAAAATATTTATTAAAAGTCACCCAAATATTAAATAGGAAAACGTTTTGAAAAATTCATCTAACTGGAAATATGACTCTGAATTATAAGTAAAACCCCTTAGTTCTAGTTTGAAAGTAGTTTATAAATATAAAATGTCTAAAAATTTCTAAATACATAAATATTCAACTTTCGAAATTAAACAAAATTATGCCATTTTGTACAAATATAAAAATAGTCGTTTTAACTTAGAATTGTCAAATAGATTTAAAGATGAAATTTTATCATTTATTCTTTAATACGCTAGAAAGTTTAACTTAATTTCGGGGGTTTATCCGATAACTCTAAGGAAAATGAATTTCTAAAACATCATTATGAAAAATTATTCGAACCTGCTATTATGTCTGATATCATAAAATGTTATTGTAAGGAATGTGTTTAGTGAAATGATTCAGAAGTGTTTGATAATAACTTAGCTTACTCGCAAATAAAACTTCAATTTCAAAATTTAAAAGAAAATGGGATTAGTTAAAATAATAAAACTAACTAATAATAAGAAGAATAAAACTTGCATTATAAAATTAATACTAATAAATGTATTGCCGAGCGTATTGTTGTTAAGTTCTGGAATACAGTTAGTTTAAATATAACTGAAGTGAATTGAAAATGAAGAAACATATATGATTAAAAAATGCAAATAGTTTCAAAGGGAAACAAGTTTTTTTTTGTTTTTTTGCGTAAATTAAATTTTTAGCTTTATATAAGGATTAATTTAAAATCACTTTTTTTATGTAGGTTCTTTCCGAAAAAATAATCGATCAAACATTCTGCCATACTTTATAAATTTAGCTTAAACGTGATTGTCAATACTCATAAACGTTCGTTCATCCCGAATTTGAAATTTCTGACTTTTGAAGAGATATCGGTCTTTAACGAATTCCAGAAGGGGTAAAAAAGTCTATTTATTTCGATTTCCTATAGATATTCTTCTATTTTTCTCTTTTTTATATGGTAGTATCTACTTTATTTTTTTCAAAACTGTTCGGTTTTTCGTTGACAAAAGAACTGAAGGGAAGTGAGCGAAGAGGAAAAATCATTCATTCTTATTTTGCTGCGTGCTTATCGATCGTTCACTCACGAAGCAGATTCCTATAAATAGCAATGGTGCGAGGCAATGTCATTTTCCGATAAACAATTTTTTTAAAGTGGAGAAACAAAAGCTTTTCGCAGTTTATGTAGTGTATCTAGGGACACATAATGCAGGTGATAATACCCAGTATGGTCTGGACAAACCGCGCTGGTTTCGCGGAAGGAAGTCAGACACACAAAGATCGATTGCTCTCGCCTAGAAATATCCAGAGAAGATAAAAAAGCTCTGGTGGTAGTTTTTTCAAAAAGTATTTTGTTTTTCCAGGAACTGTAATGAAAGTTAAATTTCAGTGGGGAGCACTTTAAAGGGTCTGCTTGGATTTAAAGTATCCTTTTCTCGTGTACCATTTTCTGAAGATATATACTACTGCATTGGAAAAAGGTATTGGGAAATTTCTTTCAATACGACATTTCGTCCAGTTTTCAAAGAAATAGTTCTGAGAAAATAAGTATAAGAGTATAAAATGAAAAGAGAAACTCAGGAAAGCTCTCTGAAGTCAGTTGTTTCTCTGAAAACTAGCTATACTTAAGTTTTTTTTCTTCTAATGGAAAAGTGTTAGAAGTACGATTTGAAATTGAATGTGATAAGATCTTTTGTATTAAATTAGAGGAAGGCTATCTCACATAACCTGTCTAAAATATTGTACGTTAAAAAAAGTTATATGCAGCAAATTTACCAAGAAATATCTTTGCTTCATAGAAAATAATTCTGCAAACGATATTGCCGAAAACTACGATGATTCTACACTAAAATTCGAATTAGCTAACTAACATTTTTAAACAAGAAAGATAGTCTACATTGAAGATAAAAATACATGATTCAGAATTACACAATTGTTTCATTTTATAAAAGCACAAATTCTTTTTTTATAAAATAAAATTTCTATGAAATTTAAGTAGTTGTATTCTGTATTCCCTCTATCTATCTAAAACAACTAACTTTTTTAACACTCTATCAAAACGATTATCAAGACATTTCAGAGTACATGAGCTTAATTTCTCTTCAGAACAACTTTTTGGTTGTTTTAAGGTATCCGACTACTCTAAAATTGTGAATTTGGCCAAAAATTGACACATTTTTTATAATTTTATTTCATAGGCGTCTTATTAGCTTTATAAAAATACCAATCTCATTATAGTCCTTTCAATAGAACAAAAACTACAAGTGTTTTAGTAGAAGCAGATGCCATTACTTTAAGCAAAATGTCATACTTTAAAACGCATTTTAATCGAAATGTGTTTTTTTGAAAATGCTCAAACAGGGACAGCGATTGCTCAAAAGGTTATCAAAATAATTAACTCATATATTTTGTGTATGTTCTGTATAATAGTAGAAGTATTTTAACCTTCAGATTTATCAATCACTGTGTTATTACAAAATTTCCAGTCCCTTATGTGAATATAATTACTGTATTTTTTAAGCAATTTCATATAATAACTAAGATAAAATGCTCTAGTTTTTTGTAAAAATTAAAATATCTCTTATCCTAAAGGTCATTTCAAAAATGAATGACATAGCAACGCAGCAGAATTGAAAAATTGAAAATTTGTTCAAAACTTTTGGTACAGAATGAGCCCCGTTTATGTTATTTTTTGTAAATTTTTGCCAATTTTTTTCCATTTTAGTAAAAATAATTTCTTTTTCTCTTCTTAATTTTAACATATTGTACTTAAAATGTACTAAACAAATCTAAAAACCACAAAAAATTCCCATATTTCCATTTAAAAAAAATGTCGCATGTTGTCAGATACCTTAAAAGAACACCAGTCATACAATATTTTCATTTATTTGTTGGATAATGTTGTTGGCCCATGTAGGACCGTGAGTAGCCTAGTGGTTAGAGCATCGGACGCCAGACCGGAAGGCCTGGGCTCGATGCCCGATGCCACCAAATACTCGCCGAGTACAAACGGAAAATGTGTTCGTTAAATCTGTGGATCCGAATGGTGTCGCCATCTATCGTGGTGTCACCTTCATGGGCTCAAAGCTTAGGCTAATGACAGACATATCTCTAGCCCGTTGCCATGATGAATTTCGTGGACCTCGATCTGACTACGTCATACAGGTGGTATAAGCAACAACAACAACATTTATTTGTTACACAAAAAATAAAGTCCATATATGCATGTTGAAATAAAGACTCTTTATGCCTATGACTTTTATTGATTGAAATAAATATTCAATCCTTTTAATTTTCTTTTTAAGAACAATATGAAATTTTTTTATAATTAGTCAAGTATTCCTGTTAGCTCCATATTAGGATCAAATAAGGCAGTATCAATAATGTTCAACATTATACTGAAAGTCTTTTTAAAACGCTATTAACCGCATTTTTTTGTGTATGCAGCGATTTTTTATTTCAGGAGTAAGGAAATAATTCTTAAGGAGTTTTCAAATTTATATAGAAAATTTTTATCCAATGAAATTCATAAATTTTTGATGAGGGACTATTCCTACTCCCTCATCGAGATTTAATTTCAAAACATTGGAAGTAGTCAGTTAATTCAGTTTGGATTAAAATTAGAGGCGATTATCCCACAATAGCAAAAAAAAAAAAAAAAAAGCTTGTAATGAGGGACTATTCCTACTTCCCTCTACTCTCGGACCCGACTAGATGTGTGGGAGGAACTAATTGATCAGACGACATGATTCACTAAAATTGTTTATTTGTCACAATATTCAACACAGACACAATAATAATCCAATTAAGATAGTTTTGATCAACAACTAGAGAGCGAAGTTGAGATCAGTTAGCATGGGGATAATATTTACGGACATTCAACTAATTTCTACGATAACTTACACAAGCTCGTTTTTTAACTCGGACGCGCACTAACAATTTACTCTCTAACTTCTATTTAAATAATGAGCACAATACCTGAACTCTTGCAATTCAAAAATCTTATAGATGAGGCCTTGAACACTAATAGTTGGCTTGATCACCTCACATCCCAGCGATCCTCATTTTGGTAATCTTCAATTCTCACTTTAATAACCTTATATTCTCATTTCACTAATTCTCAAAACTCCCGAATACAGAATTTATATAATAAACTTAATTTGCATAATCACGTTTGCTTATCTTTGGTGAAGGTTGGTTTAAATAATTATTTCCCTTAAAGAATCCCCAAGGAGTTAGTTAGAGCCTATATATCCATCACAAATTGGCTTTCTATATTAATGAATCCTTGTTATCTGATTTTTGTACAAGAAGAATGTATATATATATATGTTTGAGGGGCTATATAACTCGCACAATTAGGTCACTTTAATGATTTCTTTGTAGTGTAAAGTTGGTCCCTGTTTTTTGCGTATAATGGATGCAGAATGTTTGCATTTAGCCACAAAACTCGGTAAAGAATTGCATACTAAATTATTAGTAATTTGATTCTATATTTCTTTTTCTTAAAATTTAAGATTGTTATATAAAATATTTCCATTAATCTATCCATTAATGATAAAAGTTCATTTTAAAAATAAGGAAATTAATTATAAAAAGCTCACTCATGATATTTTTCGGCATCTGGAGAATAACGTAGAAACGAGAAACAATAGTCCAACAGAAAAAGGAAAAATAATATTACAAAAAAAAATAAAAAATTACTGGGTATTTTGTCTTTTGTACGAAAATATATGAGGAATGAAATACCTGCAGTCAATTGAAAGGAAAATGCAGAAAATCACGAAGATTTGTTTTAGTTTAGTAAGAGATAAAAGTATTGCTTATAGAAAAAACAAAATTCCGAAAGATATCTCTATTTTATAAGATATTTGGTATAAACAAAGATCTCTTGAGATTCTTTGGAAGTGGATATCTTTTGTATCTCTCTCCTTTAAAACAGTCTGAAAATACAGAGAAAAGTATTTTCGATGAGATTAATAATTTCTGTACAGTTATTTTTGGCAATTTTTCTTACGTACGGATGGATTCTAGTTTCGCGTTATCTTAGATAATTGTCGGTGGAGTTTCCATAAAATGTGATAAGTAAAATCTCCCCCCCCCCTACATTACAAATATGGGATTATCTGATTTATAAATTTATAATCTGAATAATATTTCACTTGCAAATATCTTAACTGAAATTTCTCCTATATTGTGAAAGTAAATACAAGGATATTGAAAAACTTCGTTTTGTTAAAATTTACTACCATGCAAGAATTATTTCAAAATTACTGATAATATATTAATAACACGTATTTCATCGGGTTTCTCTTAAATAATAATTTTCTTTAGAGTTCATAAACAAAAGCGAATATCCCCGAATTAGTTTAAGCTATTTTACTTTCACACGAAATGGAAATTTAAAATTTCTTCCATCTAGATAAAGATACTTAAATCATCTTATAAATATTTTACAAATATAAAATTATCTAGAATATATACAAAATTATGTAATTTATAAATTAGGAAATTTATATTAAAGACGATTGCATCCATATAGGTAAATTAAGATATTAGCATTTTGCATCAATTTAATTACAGACATGACAGAATAATTATTTTATCACTAACAAACTTTATGTGAGCTTTTCAATCATGCAAATAAGTCATCTACGCAAGTGCATAATATTGAAATATCTTTATATGATCATTTTATTGTTTTTTTCATGAATCAGCGTTTTGGATATCTCGTTTTAATCCATTAAATGTAATTCACATTGGATGTGTAAAAGCAGGTTCATTTATTCTAGAAGTCACGCACAATTTTTATCTCTTTTGGAGGCTGAAATTGAACTCTCGCAATTTGAGGGTCTTGGTTCTTGCATTTCACTTCACTTTGAACTGCAGTTTCAAGTAATTTCGTTATCACGCACGACTATTTCATTTTTTCCCCAATAGTTTTCCGTGAAAAAGAAAGCGAGAAAAAAATTAATGAAAAATACTTATTTTCAAGTTTTTTTTTTGGGAGGGGGAGTAAACATGATATTTTAAAATGAAGGAATAAATGTTTGTATGGATTTTTGGTCAGTAAAATATTTAAACCAAAGTACATTGATGCAAATTTCCTTTTTGTGATTTGAATTCATATTGGAATAAGAATATTTATTTGTTAAAAGCATATTGATTTTTTTAAAATAGAAAACAGTTTGAAACATTATCCATTTGTTTTATTTCACTTAAAAAGTACTCATTAAAATTTATTTATTAAATAAACTAAAGAGAAAATTATATTTGTAATTTGAAAATAAGTGGGTGGTAATTAATTTTTTAAAAGATTCTCATTCTTGCTATCTTATGACCAGGGGCAAAGTATAAAAATGTTAAAAAAAATCTTGAATAGCTTAAAAGTTTACGAATTATTTGAAAAAATGACTGTTTGATAAGGCTTTAAAAGGATTTAAACATAATGCGGTATTGAAACTGTATAAGCAAAAATTATCTGAAAAATTAGGATTTTTTTTAAAAAAAAAACTATTTATCTTAACGAACACAAATATTAATTTAACGAAAATTCATACGAACATTGGAAATATCTTATAAAATATTTTGAAAAAGTGATAAATTATTTCCAGATTTTTATGATACATAGAAATTAACAAAGAATCATTTCCTTTTCAACTTGTTAGTGGTTCTTCAAATCCTTAAATCACTGAAACTCCACTGGGATTGTGTGTTAAAGCACAGAATTATGAAACACACACATTTTTCATCTAATATTTCTTCAGAAATTGAAAGAAATGTGTAAAATCCAAAGTGTCTGTTGACTTTTGGCCACATAATTATATTATATTGTATTAATTTACAGTTTCGCATCAGAAAGATAGCTTTTACGTAAAAGCATTTTCGGGAGATATTTTACTCCTGTAATTTCTGTAAAATTTATGTTTCTCTTTTTTCATAAATTAAAAATATATTATAACTTGAAAATATTTTGATAATAATATTCAATTCTTTAACACTAAATGTAATAGTTTGTCGAATTAAGTTACATTAGTGATATAAAGAGTAATTAAAGCTGATATCATTATGAATAGCTATTATTAATGTTTTGAATTTTGTGGTATAAATATGTATCTTGAATTAAATATTGTCATACTTAAATAACATTTATAGAGTGCTCTCACGACCTCTGAATTTCGATATTTTGTGCAATAATTTAAAGGATTTATTTCTATATAATTACTGCTAATATAATACATCCAAAATTCAGAAAAATATTTTCCTCCTCAGAAAATTCGTATTTTTATCAAAAGATTTTGGGCATCTTTTAATATACTTCGTAATGTATTTTTATCATCTTTGTTGAACTTTTGCATCTCCCTTGCTGACTTCAGTTCCTTTCAAAACAAGTTTGTTCTCTTACTAGAAATAGTCACGCGATTTTCTTTCTATTGTTCAATAAAAGAACAACACATACAGAAAGAAGAATGGAATAGTGATTATTTTGCTTTATATTTATAAAGACGGATGCTTTTAAACATTTCTTGATGCTACCTTAGAAATGAATATATTGTTAAAAATAAAATTAGAATTAAAATGATTAATTTGTTTATAAACTCTATTTAGTGCACAAACTAAAACATTGCAAAATATAATTCAAAGTCTATATATGAAGCATATCTAACAAATTATTTAATTTCTTTTAATACCCTTATTTCCTCAAAGTATACATCAAGTACGGAAAAAATTAGTTTAAACAATTCCAATAATGTATTGAATAAAAAACGATAATAAGTAATCTTTTTACTGAAAAAAAATGGTTTATACAGAAAGATTTCTAAGACTTATAATAAAGAAGATACCTTAAGATAAAATATTTTTACTTATAATGAATTATTGGGTTGTTCGGAAAGTAATTTCGTTTTTTCCCGACAGAGGATTTAATTGTATTTTTTTTGCACCCAACTTCACATTTAAGCCATATAAATTTTATATGCTTTGAAAGCTCATATAGCAAGGCTTTTGTGCGAAAAATTCCAATTAATTCTACGCAGTAGTTTTTGGTTGGTGCCCTTTCAAATATGGAGAGCGATGAGCAGCATTTTCGACATATATCTTACTGTTTTACTACAGAAAGGGTAAAAATGCTGTTCAAGCCAGAAAGAAATTGACCGATGTGTATGGAGAAGGTGTGTTGACAGTACGCCAGTGCCAGAACTGGTTCGCTAAATTTCGATCCGGCAATTTTGATGTCGAAGATGCACCACGTTCGGGAAGGCCGGTTGAAGCTGATAAAGAGGCGATAAAGGCTAGTTGATGCAAACCGTCGAATAGCAACATGTGAGATCGGATTGAGGTTAAATTTATCCAATTCAACAGTTTATGACCACTTGAAAGGCCTGGGATTATCCTCGAAGCTCGATGATGGGTTCCCTATGTTCTCACAGAGAGAAATATGTGTCGCCGCATTGACGTCTGCGATTTGCTTCTCAAACGTCACGAAAATGATCCGTTTTTGAAGCGCATCATCACTGGGGACGAAAAATAGGTTGTATACAACAACGTCAAACGCAAGAGGTCATGGAGCAAAAAAGATGAACCTGCTCAAACCATTTCCAAAGCCGATATTCACCAAAAAGGTGATGCTGTCTGTTTGGTGGGATTTTAAAGGAATCGTTTTTTTTTTATTTTTTACCGGATAACACAATGATTAATTCGGAAGTCTACTGTCATCAGCTGGACAAACTGAATGATGCACTTCAACAGAAAAGGTCAGAAGGAAAGGTGTAGTGTTTCACCAAGACAACGCGAGACCTCACACAAGTTTGGTCACTCGCCAAAAGCTTTTACAGCTTGAATGGGATACAATGCCACACCCACCATATTCTCCAGATCTGGCATCATCGGATTATTATTTGTTCCGGTCACTCCAAAATTTTTTAGACGGTAAAACCTTCACTTTAAATGAGGAGGTCAAAAACCACCTCGATCAGTTTTTTGCCAGCAAAGACCAAAAAATTTATGAACTTGGAATTATGCTACTACCAGAAAGATGGCAAAAGGTGTTGGACCAGAACGGCCAATAAGTAATTTAATAAAGTATTTGTTTATTATACGAAAACTGTCTTTCATTTCCACAAATAAAAAAAAAACGAAATTACTTTCCGAACAACCCATTAGTTTCTGATTTAAATACCTAAAATTATAATTAATTTTCTTAATTCAATTTGTTTTTGAAGTTTTAATTGCTTAAAACACATACACGCAAACAGACTGTTTTTTCTAGGCAGTTTTATTCAGAGCAAACATTGTTTAATTACATGCTTCGAATATTGGGATACATCAATCATAATAAAATCAGCGATTATTTTAAAACTTTTTGTCATATGCTCATAAAAAAAATCAGGTTTCTGAGAATGGGTGCATACGAGTAATTTTTAATTATCATTTCTAGATTAAAGCATATAGTTTTCATTTCAGAGTGTAGAAATTAACCTTTTAAATTACCCTTAAAATTCTTCTATTCTTGATTCTTAATATTATAGTTTTTTATCCATATATTTCAAAATAGAAAAATGACGGTAGTTAAAAATTAATTTTGACGAAGTTGTTTTGGAATTATTTTCACATAAATGTGACGTTTACCTGTTTTTACAATTTATCTTGTCTTAATTTTGTATTAAATTTTATTACTTAAATCATGATTTCCTGAAAAATAACTTTACTCATTAAAAGAAAGTAATTGATCCTTAAAAAGTTTTAAAATTTTTTTTCACAAAATAAATATTTATTAAGCAAAAGTAAAAAAAAAAAAACTTTTAAAATGAGGTAAAGAAATAACAAAATTTAATAATATTTTCGAAGCTGACTAAATAAAAGTTAAAAAATTTGAAATTAATAGGTCTTTTTTTAAAAATTAAATTTAGATTACTTCAGAGAATCAACTTCTACAATATAATGAATTATAAAATTATATGAAAAGTAAAAGCAGTTAATACGAATCCTTGCTAGTGAATTAAATTAAAAGCTTGTATTCAACAATTTTTATTGTGAAGAAGTTAGATGTTCCATAAAGTTTTTTATACATTGGCTGATATTATAATTTGAAGAAAATCATAATTATATCCTATTTAAGTTAAAAGGAGTAAATAATTGAGTAAAATTTTACATGAACTCTTTTCAGATTTAAAACTCTTCTGCATAAAAATATTCATTTTAATAATTTGCTTTAAATTTATTTAAATATTGTGAATGTTAACTTTTATCTTGCAACGTAGAAAAGTCTTAATTATATATACACCGACAAAAGATTTATGTTCTGTACTTTTATTTATTGAAGCATTGTTATTTTCACTTTTAAAGTTAAGAAATCAACTTATTTCAGTTCTTTCGCCGTATAAGACGATAGTTAAATGCAATTTAGAAATATTTTTATACCTCTAGCTTCCATTATTGATTTAGTTTATTTCTACATATTGTCTTTTTATCCAAAAACTCGCAATAAAAAATGTCTTTGACTTCCTATAATTAATGAATTTTGAGTGTTAATAAATGCTTTAGCTCAGTATCGAATGTACAAATACGAGAAAAAATGTTTCTAACATCATACAAAATAATGTGTATAGTTTAAACAACTTTAATTATCCTAGCGCTATTATTTGTTATTAATATGCAATTAGATTCTGTTTGGTACTTGTCTTATATTTACATAGCCGATGGATTATTTTTATTTTTTGCGTACTGTGGTGATCCTTATCAATTTCTACTTTAAAAAAGTAAGTTTTGAAAAATAGCTATTGAAATGTTCTGAGACTATCTTTGTTGATTGATTCAAGCACACAGTTCGAATTTTTTTAATTATAAAATTTAGTTTTAAATCCTCCGAGATTTCCAACAGAATGACGATATCAAAAAAGTTTACAACTTAAAAATACCTATTCTTTATTTGATTTAATATTTATGTGTTTAAAATTTATTGGCGACTGAAAAAAACAATAGACAAATGTAATTGTTTTGCAAAATAAAAATGATTTGTGTTTTAAAAAAATTAAAAAGCTTTTTGTATGGAAAAATTAATATAAGATTAAAATTTATAGGTTCGGTTTTTTTCCACTTTGCTGGTTCAGGTAATAAAGTCGCCAAAAATGATAACTGAAGCCAAACGGTAACTTGCTGGTAACCTCTTACTATCCCATTTTCAAAGCATATCTGTGCTTTTTTTCTTATCACTAATTTTTTTTCTTCTTATTTAACATTAGCTAACATATTTCTTTGCATTTCTTTATGCGTATACAGGGTGCGGCAAAAAAACTCGGACAAATTTCCTGCCTCCTAGAATAGTGAACGAATTTATTTTTAATTGGCATTTTCATGTTTCTTATTCTACCACATTCATAATAAAATATTTTTAAATATATTTCATAGTTTGTACTTTAATTTATGTGTTTTTGATAATGTCAAGCAAAAAGGCTGCTATTTTAAAATTTTTTCAGCAAAGGAAACGACAGTGTGAAATCATTCGTTTGCTTAATGTACCTCGGCAAACAGCATCTGATGCAATCTGCAGTTTCAAAGAGCTTGGTAATGATGGTCGACGTCCAGGAAGTGGGCGAAAACGCACTGTAAACATTTCAAGGAATCGTAAGGCCATCTGAAAGCGAGTCCAGAGAAACCCAAAGATTTCCATGAGAAAATAGCTCGTGACATGGGAATAAGTGTCAGATCAGTGAGACGAATAGCAAAAACGGAGCTTGTACTGAAGCCTTACAAGTTGCCAAAATTTCAGCTCCTCACTGAAAGAAACAAACTCGTACGGCTCCGAAGATGCCGAAAACTTTTGAGACGGGCCGCAAGTCAGCGCTGGGAAAGATTTCTTTTCACTGATGAAAAGCTCTTTGCGGTTCAACAAGTTCATAACTCCCAAAACGATTGAATCTGGTCTGTGAACGCCCCAAGCATTCGGCAATTGTTGAATAACGCCAACATCCAAAGTCGGTCATGGTCTGGGGCGGAATTTGCGCAAGTGGCAAAACTCCTTTGTTTTTTGTGGAAGAGGGCGTTAAAATCAATCAAAAAGTGTACCAGAGGGACAGTGTTGAAGCTGTTGTACTTCCGTGGACCCAAAAGCATTTCGGAAATGCAAGGTGGACGTTTCAACAAGACTCTGCACCAGTTCACAAAGCCAAAAAGACACAAGAGTGGTTCAAGGCAAATTTTCCAGACATGATATCATGTGAAGAATAGCTACCCTACTCGCCGGATCTCAATCTCATGGATTACAGTGTATGATCCATTTGGACTCCAGGGCCTGCACTAAACCATACAAAACTTTAGATTCTCTAAAGCAATTGTGTCTGGGGGGAATGGTATAGATTAAACGTAAAAGACTTGAGGCCCATTGTTAAAAATAGCTGCCAGCGTTTGCGCCTCTGCATTGCTGCAAACGGCGGTCACTATGAAACTAATTAAATTTATTTATTAGTACGAGTGTACTCTTATTATATTATTTGTTATATTTTGTTAATTTCTTAATTTTTTATAAAGTTGTTTAAGAAATTGTTTGTCCGGGATTTTTTGCCGCACCCTGTATTGTCACCAATAAAGTCTGCTTGGCGAGATTGCCGGCGAAACAGAAAAGTACCGATTTTTCTATTCGCATTTATATAATTTATGTTCTATTTTGATAAATAATACACCTTTCGAAGTTTAATAAATAATTTTTGCTAATATATTTATATTTCCTAGTCGTTTACGCCTGCTAAATGTATGGAAATGGGCCTGTTGTACACTTATGATCTCATTTAAAGTAGCTTAAGAATTCAAAATATCCAAAGATGTTATCCTTTGGATCTTTAAAGAGTCAAAGCATAAATGTTGCAACCCGATAAATGTATACTCATGAATAACCAAGAACAATAATAAATATAAAACTAATTCATCAGCACAAATCAGTTGGTGGTAATTCTGTCAAATGAATATTATAAACGAAAACACTTTTAAAAATAAAAGTGTTTATGTTTACATAGTCATATTTACATTCTTTCATGATTAAATAATTTCTGCGTTAATAAAGACGTCTTTTACTTAATTTGATCAAGCCTTATCAACAGGGATTGAAGGCACATTACCAGAAGCAACATACCAGAATTTCTTTGAATTAGAGAAATCGATGGTTACTTAGTAGCGAAAATATGATTAAGCAAGCACATCTCAGGTGGCCAATTATTGCAGATAAGAGGATGGTTAAATTTCGATGATGATTTTTTTATAAAAAACTTGCTAATATAAATTGAACATAATAATACAATCTATAAAAACTTCAAGCTTATTCAATTATTTAGAAAAAATATCCTTACAAAACATTGATATTTCTCTTAGAATGAATATAATAATTAACAAATATAAATCCTTCTTAAATCATGTAATCATTTAATAAATACCATTATATTCATAACTACTCAGTTATAATGATGTTTCAATTTTGAAAACCACTTGTGTTTTATTTTTATTTTGTTATGCAATATCTTAGTTCAGTATCTTTCATATGGTGAGATCCATGTTAATTTTTTAGTAAAATAGAGAAGATAGATAGTGGCATGAAAACTACTTAAACTTTGACGGGAAAAAAATTGTGTGGAAATTCTGATAATAATAATAACACAGATTTTAAATTACTTTATTAAAATTTACTATGAATTTAAATTTGAAACAAAATAAACGTTTCGTTATATACTATTCAAGGTCAATACTATACACGTTATATATTATACATGTCAATGATAGATTAATCAATGTATTGTCTCAGGCTTTCTTACAATAAAAATCAAATCAACTTTATCATCTGGCCTCGGTCCTAAGACAAGATAACTGCGCTGCTTTCAAAAAATGCCAGAATAGGGATGATTTCATTAAAACGATAATTTTTCTAACTAATTTACATAATAAAATTACATTCTAATAATAACGTGAAGAAAAAGGAATTAACCTCTGAAATTTAAGTAACTAAAAATAGTTAACTGTTAAGACTATCCACCAACTCCCGATCTCCTTTATATATTTAGCAATAAGAGCTGAGTCGTTTTCATTTAAAAGAAAAACTGGTTTATAACAGTCAGTATATTACAAGAAAATTGGTTAATACCAATTTTCTTGGTATTGGTTAATACCAATTACCAAATATTTATCCTCAAAGTTACTTATTTAGCTATAGGATCGAAAATATCTTAAGGACATTACCCGTTGTTCAACTACGACATTCATTTACAGGCAAAACACAAATATGCCGTAATTCTATCATCAATCTCCAAGAAAACCATGGGTTTTGCTTCTTAAAGAACACATTTAATAAGTGAATCTATACGTTGTAAATGTTTTTTTTTTGACTGACTCAATGTAACATTTACTATCACTATTATGTATGTATAATTTATGTTTCTCAAGTTATCTAAAAATAAAAGTAACAAATACATTTTCATGTTCTTATCAGAAGTATTCTTAAAAAAATAATTCAAGTACATCGAAATTTTGGGTGTTAGCTTCTTTATACCAAATAAGTTATTAAATTTTCAAAACCAATGAATGCTAACTTCTGCTAATTTAGAGCACGTTTCTACTGCTTAGCTAGCTTCAACTAAAACATGAACAATTGTCGAGTCTCCACTTGTACTTTGTAGACAAAGTTGTGCAAAAATGCTGATAATAATGATTATCGCAAGGTACTCATCTCAGGAATGAAGGCTTTGCGAACAAGGTGCATGAGTGCAAGGCACGCTTTATTGTTTGTTAAAAAGGTCCAAACTTCTTTAATTTAACAATTGTCTGCTATCTAATGTGTGCTACAGATTCTTTCTTACCATCCAAGATACCTTCCACATATTCACAGCACTTAGCTGTGACAAATTAATACTCACAGCGATCTTTAAGAGTTTGCTTTTCACTCCACAACACCATTAAAGTCGTATTAAAAAGGGAGTCATGACCAATCATGGCTTCCAAAAGAGTAGCATGACATTGTGTTCAGCGATGAATCCTGTTTCAGCATGGAGCAAATGACCATCGAATCAAAAAAGGTTTTTCTTTACAAATATATAGAACCATTAATTCTGGTACAATGATGTGGAGGGCAATCTCTTGATAGCAGTAGCTTCTAATCATTCTGAGTACAACTTTAACGCCCCAAGAGAATGTTGTTTATAACCTTCTGTAGCCAATTGTTTCAACTTTCATGGTACATCATTTTGGGTGCATTTATCAATATTACTCGTATTTTCATGATGTTCATACATTTCCTTGACCATCAGTTACCAGACCTTTCACCAATTTGTTTAAGAAAAAAGGAAAATTTCCAACAGAAAAACTAATATTCTCCTTGTAACTAGAATTAATCCTTTTCTGATTGTTCAGAACTCACATTAAATTTTTTTATCTAACTATCCAACTATATTAAGTACTCTTAAAGTCGTCGGGTGGAAAATTTCCAGCGAGTTTTAGAACTATCACAGACTAATTTGAACTAATTAAGACTAATGTGCTAAAACTAAGACTAATTTGAGCTAATTTAAACGAATTTCTTACAAAGTTCATAAGAATAGTATTGAAAAATTCCTCATAGTGATACCTATTTCCTTCAGAATCCTTTAATTCAAAATCTGTTTTTAAAAATCAATCGGAAAAATACTTATGCATATTCTAACCGTACGTCTCACGCTCTTCTCATAAAAAGTCAAACAGAAACAGGCTATTTTGTTGAAGCAAAATATGATAATTGTGAAAAAAAATTGTTGCTTGGCATAGAGTGAATACATGAGAAAAAAATGATGTTTTTGTTTAAACCTTACTTAAAGATACTTAAACCATATCGATGTTGAAAACTATGTTACAGTATTGATCAATAATTTGGAAATGAACGAATTAAAGAGAATAAACGATAATTTTTGACGCGATTTATATTCTTTCAGAAAATAGCACTTGATTGCCTTAGAATCAGTACAAAACTTTAAAGAGTAGATTTTACTAATATCATGCTTTCCACGAAAATATTTGCCAAATGCGATGTATTATGTACCCAGTTTTGAATGGATACCTCATTTTTTATTGATAGTTCTGGTTACCTCATTTTTAAAAAGGAAAGGAAAATTTATTGACATAATTTCAAGAGCATAAATATAGTTGAAAAACCATAAGACAAAATTTTTATAAAGCATAAATATTTTTTCAAAATAAAAAAATGTATGTGAAAACATTTAAGTCATTAAACTCGTAGAAGGGGATATGAATCGTCTCAGAGACATCCCTTATATTGAAAAACATCAATCTATTCAACAAGCTAGTTACATAAGCACTGGCTGTCAAAAGTTAAAATACAGTACACATTTTTCGACAATCTTCGTTTAAAAGATGAAAATAAAGGTACAAATTTAGTTTATATGCTGGATCATAAACACACATTTCATTAAAACCTCATAAAACTGTATTAATTAAAAGCAAACACATTTTTTTAAAGAATTAGACATTTGTAGAGCCAATCGGAAAAATCTGTGAATATCTCTATTATAAAATTAGAGTAGAATTTCCTTTGTCTTACGGATCTTCAAGGACAAGTACTAGGATGTCGGGTAAGCGACTTCTATGTCTAGGAGATGTCGCTGAACCGATTCTTTAGGAAGACGGAAATGTAAATTGGGTTAACACAAACCAACACTGCCAGAAACCTTAATGTCTTTTGTGGTGTAGTTGAAAGACGGATCAATTTGAACCTGCACAAGATTCTCTATTATGGAGTCTCAGGGTTGTTAACTTTGTCTCGAGGGCTGAAAATATAGAAAATTTTCAAATAGGTATAATTTTTCGAAATTAAAGGTAAGTAATTCGAATCTCTTACACCTTCTTCATAGAGGAATGATGCTTCAAAAAAGTGTAAATGTTTAAAATATAATAGTAATTTTAAAAAATTATACACATATGAAAATAAGAAACATTTCTGTAAGAAATATTAATTAAGTCTTACGTTGCGCAAGATATTTTCTTAAAAAGTAGCTCTAATTAATAGTAATGAGTTGATTTATATAGTTAAATGCATTCCTATTACACTGTAGCTATTTTTATATATATAGAATATTAAATTATATTTAAAAAAAATAATAATATTGCATCTTTAAATTTTTTTTTAAAATTTCAACTTTTTTTCAAATACTTTGAATTACAAAAGGTATATATCACTAAAATTAGGTATATTTTTAAGAGTATGATACATTTTATAATTCTATAAAGTTTTGTAGATCAGAGGCTATATTTTAGAAAATAGCAGGCGCATCGTAAGAATTACTTCATTTTTTTCACAAAACATTTTCTTATATTCATATGCTTATAATTTTTAAAATTATGATTATATTTTAAACATTTTGTACTTTTTGAAACCTCATTTCTTTATAAATAATGTGTACAAGATTCGAACTATTTAATTTTAATTTAAAATAATTATATCTGTTTGAAAATCGTTTATATTTTCAATCCTCTTGACAAAGTTAACACTCCTGAAACACCTTATGCTTCCTTTAAAAGGAAGCTTAGACTATCGCCTCGCAATCGGGAGGACAATAATTCTTAGTATGCTTCACAGACATTTTCACAATCAAGAATTCTAAGCCAGACGACTTTTTTGTGTCTTTTTCCATCTATGATACAAACTGGCCTGTTAACATCGCATAAGAGAATCTGTTAGCTAAATCAGACAGCAATGGAATTCTATACCTAATGGTTGGCTCTTTATGGTTCTTAATGATTCATAATGTTCTACCTCTCCGAATCAGTTACGGTGAAAAAATATTAAATGTAAAAAATACTGATCACATGGAATGGCTAGCAAAATTTTTGAACTCCAATGGTCTTCAAACTGTGTTCAGCGAAACCCTGAGGTTCCATGAGGCATACCCAGGGGTTCCACGAGTCACAATAAAAAAATAGAAAAGAAACAAAAATATGTATGCAAAATGGACTCACGCTCCCTATGAAGTTTGTATAGTTTCAAGTATCTATAAAGCTCATCCTATTATTTAAAGCGAAAAATTTTATTTATATATAATTATTTTATTTTCCAAATTTTTTATTATAATATAACAAAAGAATATTAAAACATTTTATCTACTTATTTTTTATATATATCCCACTAGATTGTGAATATTCTATTGCTTTTATACTCGTTAATTATTGTGGAAGATTCGAACTCAGTACCTCTTGATCCGTAGCCTAGTAACATGCCACTAGGCTGAAGTGATCACCCCTGCTCGGAGGCTGTTAGTGGCATACTTAGATACCACCACAGTTATCACAATGTCTTTCAAACTAAATAGTTTCTTAATGAAAAATGTACCTTTTTGCATTTGTGGAAAAAAACACCTGTAATGAAGGAGAGGAAACAACTTATCAAAAAGCATATCAACAGATTCGATATCCAAATTTAAGAAAGAACAGCTCCTAAATTTCAGGTTGCAAATTCATGCAAAATACACATTATTTCTCACACAGGTATAAAAATTTTAATGTGAGTGGCTACAAAAACAAAGTATAAAAACAAATTAAACTCGGAATATGTAATGCGATTCACCGACAATTTGTGCGAAAAAAGGCAAGCACATATCCCAGTTACTAAATATAATGCATGAGTAGGTGAGACTTTTGGATCAGAAATTAATATTATTAATGAGTATTTTATATTAAAATATTAGAGATTAGAATTTTTTATTATTCTTTATACTTTTTTAATTGTCTTTATTAGCATAAAGTATCTATAACATGGTAATCTACTTTAAATATAATTTTGAGATATATTCTGTTAAGTCTGTATTTCGAATGGGGTTCCACGAAAATGCCTTCTAGTTCTATGGTTACTATGTTTAGTCTTTTTCGAAAATGCCTCTAGTTTGGCTTCACGAAAACCTTCAAGTTCTAGCTCCATGATGGGTTGAAGCCACTGCATAGATCATTTTGAGGCTATTCACCCTACAGTGGCTGCTTTATTTGTTAAATGAGTTGAAGCAGTGCACAATTATTTTTTTCATTTCAATGTCTGATATCTAATAGAAGAAGTCATTGTATCTTGCATTAAAGTAGAACATATCTTTATAAAATATGCATTTAATTTTTAAAACATTATGTTCTATAAAATCAAACTAACTAAAAAAAATTTTAAAAAATAGTGTTTGGAGTTTAATTATACATAAAATTCAATAAATATAACTATTTAAATTGTGGTTCTTCTCAGTTTCAAGTTTTATGTTATAAATTGTTTTCATATTACAAACTGAAGATTGGCTATACCTTAATGTTTAGAAGAAAAAAATGTCCCAGTATAAAAAACATTTCATTTGCAGTTTTAAAATGCTTGTTTTTCAGTTTATAATTGCTTAAATGAATATAGAAGTAATATATTTTATTTCAAAATTTAAACACTTAATATTAAAAATAGGAATATTTCTTTGTTGTACACTAACTGAAAGAAACTGTATTTAATTGTAACTTAATACTAAAATTGCAGACACATATTTCTTAATTTGTACTAAGTAGAGTAATTAAACGTGATCTATAAAGAGATGAACTGCTTTGAAATAAAATAATCGTCTGTGGAATTATTCATACTAAAAATAATTTGATAATAAAAAAAACCCCTTCAAAATCTATTTTTAAATCTTTAACAAATCAAAAGAAATAGTCAAAACGAATGAATAAAGTAAAAAATAGATAAATGCTGTTTTGAAATTTAAATGAATTAAAAATATAGTTAAAAAAGAAATATAATAAATAAGTCATAAATGTATTTCAAAATGGCTTTTTTGGCTTAGAAATCTAGAATTTAGTTTAAGATTAAACTGTGTCTAATGCATTTATCATTCTGATAATTTATGGTTATCTAACCGTAGTTTTGAAGCATGAAACAAAAAAAGTTAAAATATATTTTCATTCAAAATAATTTCTTGAATAGTTTAGTAAAAACTTTTATCAGCAACTTAAATAAAACGAAACATCAAATACATGTAAATTAAATGTCTTCGCAATGCTAAATTAAAAAAAAAATTCAATAAAAAACATTCTGGTGCTATGTAAGAAAAAAATTTATTGTAAGGGCCGATGTAAAAAACAATATTGTATGTTTCTAATTTTTTTTGAAAAAGAAATAGATTTAAAGAAAATTTTTAGAGCATTTAATGCTTCCTGTAACGCATAGAAAAAAATTAATATATTTCGTAACAATGTCTGTTATGCTGTCAACAAAATGACACAAAACAGACACCAAAAAAGTTATTGTGACAAGCTAAATTCCTTTTAGACTATCTTTTCTATTGTCTGTGTGTGTGTTTTTTGTTAGTGACACGAGACATTTCAACCAACTAATTGACTTAAGAAGTAATTCAATAAAATGATCTAATCTAAAGATATGTATGTGGCATGTATAGAAAACAGAAGTAATGAGTAAAAAGGATGGAAAAACTACTTTTGTGTAAATGATGTAAAGTTAATTTTCTTCTGTTAAATTTTCTGAAAACCTAATAATTAGTTAACGACTTGAAAATGTCACAATAATAGGTACTAAAATAAACAACAATACGTTTCACACAATTTTTGTTTTTAAAGTTATAAATGTAAGAAAAAGGTTTTTTAAACTGAAAAAAAAAAGGATTATAGGAATATATACACTGGTGTCCAAAAGTTAAGCATAATTGATGATTATGTGAATAAAGAAGGAACTGTAAATCAGAATGGCGGGAAACGTGATATGCGAGTGTAAAATGGTTATAAAATAAGGAAGCAAATCAAATGAATGATAATGATTAATTTTATTATCCAAAGTAACAGTTTGAAAGAAAACTGAGCATTGCAAGGATTCACACTTTAAAGAAAAATGAAAGAAAACATTAAATAAAATACTGATGCTGCAGTTTAATAAGGCGCGTGTTCACCTCTGACAGCCAGGCACGCTGCGCAGCGATTTGCCATACTTGCTATGAGATGATGAATGAGTTGCGGGCTCAAACGGTTCCAAGCTTCTTGGAGAGCTCTCTTCAGTTCTGTAACGGAGCTTGGTGGGTGCGAAAGGGCTGCAATTTGTCTCCGGAGCATATCCCATACATGCTCGATAGGATTTAAATCAGGGGAGTTTGCAAGTCACGACATGCGCTGGATGTTTTCCGTTTGAAGGAAGTCATCAATCAACACCGCTCGGTGACATGGCGCATTATCATCCATGAATATGAAGTTAGGACCAACAGCACTGAAACAAGCGTGAACATACAGGCGGGGCCAAGAACTGCTTCTGTACCTTGAGGTCACAGACCCTGCACAAATAGGGGCCGGAGGTCTAGGCCATACATCGCGATGCCTGCCCATACCATTACGCCTTGATGGAAAATGATGTCTTCAAGTTATGTTTCTTGGTTCAAAACTTGAAAGGCTGCCCTTCCATATCAAAATACCCGCCGATAATCACTAGTTTGTCTTGAAATTCGCATCTCCTGTATGTATCGGGGAGCGCCGAACCCAGTGCTCTGGCAGTACTGGCTCTTTGATGTCAAAATGCACACAGATGATCGGTCTTCGCAAGCTGTGACCTTGGTCAGACCTGATACTGGTTTGGGTACTGTTATTTGAACCTCTGTCACAGTCCAGATCACAGACTGGTTCACATTCAGAATTCGAGACACTTCTTGGTCAGACTGTAAGGATCCAGCATCCCAACGATTCTTCCTTTCAAACATGTCCAATATGTCTTTGTTACTGGTCTGATCTGTTTGTTGCTACCAGTTCTTCTGCACATGCTGCATGTAACTGACCTGCCTGTTACGTGAATTTGCTTCTCCGACATGCCTCCTGGTGTTTCTACAGGAAAATAGTCGACTGCAAGATTCATAAACTCAATGTTTCTTCACTAAATAATATCCAAAGAAATTGGAATAATTCTATGAATATTACTCCATGTTTTCTTATTTTACGATTTATGTTAACTTTTGACACGCAGTGTATCACAATTTACATTGTTTTGATATACAGATGAGTGACAAACAATGAACACCCAGAAATAATGAAAATTTATTGTTAGATACTGGAAAGATTGACCAGACGTGGATAGATACATAAAAGGTCATAAGGGTTTACTAAAGGAATGTTAAGCCATTTCTCCGCAGAATGTTCTCGAATCGAAAGGCTGGATTGAGAGAAATCGGGAAACGAAGTTTGACCCAAAGTCATCTCCATAAAAGTCTCAATAATATTCATGTGGAGACTGAAGGACCAGGCAAGATGTTCAACTTTCTCATGCTCTTCTAACGCGCTTGAACATACTGCGCTTGGATAGGGCGTTGTCGTCTTGTTAAAATGCTTTTCAGGGAATATGGTTTGGATAAAAGGATGACATGATCCCTAGAATGCATAGATAGTGATTGAAATTGATTTTCGCATGCAGACAATAAGTAATCCAAGACCATGCCAAGATATCGCTGTACCATACCATAATGGAACCAACTCTATGCTTCAGTCAAAGAGGTAGAATTCAGGATTAAACGCTTCTCTTATGTTCTGACATAAACGCGTGCGGTCAATTGAAATAGGATGAATGACGATTCATTCTGATTATATTACCAGTTTCCACTGCTATGGGACCAGCCTTGTGATTTCTGCACCATTGTGCCGCCGGTTGCTGTCATCAAGGGTTTACGAATTGCCACTCAGCCATAAATGTTCACAACATGAAGTTCCTTTTGATAGTTTTTTTGAAACGGAGTCCTGGAGATGACTGTCCATTTCGAATGTTATCTCGGATAATGATTGCTCGTGCTTTCGGGCTACTATGATCTTCAAGACCCGTCTATCCCTATCAGCAAGCTTTGACTTTCGGCCACTGTTGTGCTTTGAAGGTGTCGTCTTACCCTCTTTCGTGTACGCTTTCATAATGGCTGATGTCGTACTCCTTGCAACCTCCAAAAGGTTTGCTGCTTTCGTAACCAATGTTCCACTTACACGCGCTCCAACAATCATTCCTTTTTGGAACTTTGACAGGTCTGACATTTCCACTTATAACAGACAGTTCGATAGAGACGCATGCAACGCAGATGACTGCTCTTGAGAGACTGATACCTTCCTCTTCACGCTCACTAGTTGGCAGACTTCTGTTGCAGGTGGCGGGGCTGTACTGCAGGTGTGAAGTTAATCATACTTTTTTCACAGGTGTTCGTATTATTTTGTCCTCCATCTGTATTTTAATGCAAAAGCCTTAGTATTTTTGATTTTTGTATTTCTAATGGGGTAATTTACTTTACTTTACATACTTAGATGCCTTACCGAATTAGAAGAAAAGTGAATATATTCTTTTGTGACTTCAAAAAGTATCTCTAGTTTTTTTGTATTGATTATTAATATTTGTTGAAATGAAATTAATGTTGAGAGAGAGAGAGAGAGAGAGATCATCACATGTTAGGCAAATTTTAGATCTAACAGGCGTTCTAAATGGTTGTAAATTTATTCTTTTACAAAACACACGGAGAGCATTGAGTCATTTTTCGCCTTATTTTCAGAAAAGCTATTTATTCTTGAAAAGATTTGTAAAAGAATGAATGAGAAAAATGTTAAAGAAAATGTTATTAAGAATCTCAAAAAATATACAAATATGAGCAAAAATTATAAAATTACATAAAAAAAAGATACTTAACAACATATTGTTTATCGAATCACAGTGTAAGCAGTTAAAGATGCTCAGCGAATTATATTATAATTGGATGGAGATTAAAGTACATAAAAAATGTTTCACAAAAAATATTCACTGAAAAAAAAAACTTTTTCTAGAAGGATGTACATTTTTGCTATTTGAATGGTATTATACAATTTTTCGGTTTCAAATTTTTTTACTCTCTCTTAACTCACATAAAAACTTAAAATCTTTTTTTGCATTTAAAGTCAGTTTAATATTAATAAAAGCATTATTCACACTTAACATGATATTATAAAACATTTTTATTGGATAAAGTTTAAAAAAGCTGCATAGAGACAGTGCATTATTAAGAAGGCTAAATATATGTATATGATGCTTAAAATGATGGAG
The DNA here is from genome assembly GCA_019973975.1 of Trichonephila clavata. Classification (NCBI taxonomy): domain Eukaryota; kingdom Metazoa; phylum Arthropoda; class Arachnida; order Araneae; family Nephilidae; genus Trichonephila; species Trichonephila clavata. The sequence goes on along the minus strand of BMAO01016314.1, from coordinate 81,251 downwards.
CATTTATAACTTGAATTATTGCTTTTATTCAGTGAGAGATTTAGTGTTAGATTTTACCATGGTCATTACGGACAGCAAAAGTTCAAAGTGTTATTCATATACACTTACGGACAAAAAAATTAGCTCACCAAGAAATAATTTCGGGATTGTAACGAGACTTGGCATGAAGGTACATGTCGCGGAGATATGCAAATGATTAGAAAGGCAGCGTTATTGGGCATTAAGTATAGCCGGTAGAGGGCGTTTAACGTCGTTCTCCGTGGAGTATAAAACAGGTAACCAAAACTTGTTTGAGTGTGCTGAATTGCTTACAAAGGGAGCGCTGAAGTAGACTTGCCATTACGTCGTTTTCGAAGACAATATGAGCAGCTGTCGCAGTTTGAGAGAGGGAGAATCATCGGCATGATGGAAGCTGGGTGGTCAGCTAGGCGAGTTGCTCGTCAATTAGGCATCTCTGATTGTGTTGTGAGGAGTTGTTGGGACCAGTGGATCCGAGAGATGTCATTTACGCGAAGACCAGTCTCAGGACGCTCTCAAGAGATCAGTTGTAGAGAAGACCGCCACATCGTAAGAAATGCACGCGTACAGCCAACTTCTACATCTGCCACCATCCAGGCACAGGCAGCACCTTCACTAGGGGCCCCTGTGTCTTCTCGAACTATGCGAAGACGCCTAGCTGAAGGGCATTTGGGATCGCGGCACCCATTACGTGTGCTGCCCTTGATGCCCACTCATTGACGCCTCCTTTTGGAGTGATGCCGCGCACAAGAAAACTGGACTGCATCGAAATGAGAACTAGGTCATTTTAGCGACTAATTCAGATTCAATCTCAGCTGTGATGACAATCGTGTTCATTTTCGTAGACTCCGTAGTGAACGCCTCAATCCTGCCTTTGCTTTACAGCGACACACCACCCGAACAGCTGATGGGATGGTATGAGGTGCCATTGTCTACAATACACGGTCATCCCTAGTATTGATCCGTGGAACCATGACAGCCAGTGGTATGTTCATGTCATCGTGCAACCATATGTGTTGCCACTCATGCAACGGCTCCCAGGAGCCATTTTTCAACCAGACAATGCTCGTCCTACCATGGCAAGGGTATCACAAGACTGTTCCGCACTTTTCTTGGCCTTCCTGATCTCCAGATTTGTCTCCAATCGAGCATATTGGGACCATTTGGAACAGCATGTTGGGCATCCGACGAGTTTGAACGAACTAGAGACAAGGTTACAACAAATATGGTACAAAATGTCTCAAGACATCATACAGAACTTGTATGCCTCAATGCCCGATCGTATCGCATCGTGCATTCGCGCTAGATGGGATTCAACAAGGTATTAGATCCTCCGTTCTTTTGCCTTTTTCTCTGATATAAATGATCCGTTTTCTTTGATTTTCTAATCATTTACTTATATCAAAGTAGTCATTACGTATGTAAAGTTTCGTTTCTTTTTGACGATTCCTTCTTGGTGCGCTAATTTTTTTTTGTCTATGAGTGTATATCGATCTCTCGCATAAGGAACCGGTATTTTAAATCATTTAACCAATAGCATTTCTCCTAGTTCTGAAAGTGATGACAATGGAGGATATCGTACTATTACTTGTCTTTCAAGATGTAATACCGGCTCAATAATATAATAATCTAGTGGCTGAAGGTTAACTGTTTTACTTCATCTTCATGTTCATTAAATAAACTTTTGATATACCCTTTGGATGTGTTAATTATCCACTTGAAACAACAACAAAAAAACTGTGACTGATTGGTTTTTATTAATGTTACACACTACAACTGCGCTTGATCACTTGGTGAAGGACCTCGTATTTTTGAACTCAGTCAAGTGACGAGCACGATGCAGGAGCTGATACCTCACTCTCAAAATTTCCACACCATAATAATGAGAGGACTTGGAGTCTCGAAGGATAAAACTAGCATCAGCCTATACTGCTGGCAGTGGCGTACACAGGCTACTTTCATGGGAGGAAGTACATTTTTAAAAAAACATGGACTGAGACGTAAAAAATCGTAGACAATGTTGAAAATTAGAGGTTTGGGTCTATGGCAGGTGTTTGATCCCCTCCTTCAAAATCGACCCTTGGTAGATTTGGACTCAAATCCGGGACTTGACAATGCCGACCACAAGGCTATGATTAGTTGGCTGCTGCAGCCACCTGAAACAAAAGATAGTCACCTATAAAGAACGTTTGCTCAATAAAATGAATTAGATGAACGTGTTCCTGGATTACGTCAAGTTAGTTTGAGCTGTAATCGACTGATTCCTGAAATTGCAGTGGATTCGGAAGAATGTTCAAAAATAGCACGACATACCATAAAAGATTTTCCTTTACGTTTCATAACTGGAACCACAAACAATTAGAATGGAATGCTTAATTGCAGTTGATTCAGAAGAATCTTAAGAAATAGCACTACACACCATAAAAGATTTTCCTCTATGTTTCATAACTGGAACCACAAGCAATCAGAATGGAATGCTTGTGCTGTAATTCACTGAATGCAAACTCTTTCTGGAATGGGAAACAAAGTGAAAGAAGATTCGTCTGACCAAATTTCATCTTTTCAGCCATCAAGTTCCTGATTTTAATTTTCTAAGGGTTATTCGGTATTGAGGAAAGCTTTTGCTTTTTGAAATATGATTATAAATATATTATAATTTGTAAAGTTTCTGTAAACAGATCAGCTTGGGAAATAGGATCTTACCACACACACGCACACTCGCGCACACACAATATTTTGATGTATAATATTTTATATGTCAAGCAAAATCATCTACATATTACTCGAATTGGAAATGTCTATTCAAACACAAGTAATATTTACATCAAAAGATCTAAACATGTGGTCAGTAATAGCAAATGATTAATTGTAAAAAATAATTTTAATTAATATTTATTATAAACAAAAAATCGAAAACCTTTAAAAGTGGACACCAACTTTTTTTATTAGTACTTTTTTATATTAGATGCTAACTATTGAAAACCTAATGTTCAAATTTTTATTAAAGTTTATAATAATTATTGTTATGATTTTAATCTAAAACAGAGGAATTATTAATAGATGTTAAAATATTTATCTCCCTTTGCTATGAAACACAAAGTTTTCAGGAAAAACTAAATGATATTTTCACAAAAATAAGTAATAAATAAATGTTAAGACGACACAGTAAGAATCTCATATTTAATACGAAAATAATTTCCAAAATCTTCAAGTAAGGTATACACTTAATACATAATCGACTATCATCTAACAGCAAATGAACGAAATATTGATCAAAGTATAATTGCTTCGATAATTCGATCTAAATTCTCTGAGGAAGAATAATGACGGATAAAGCTTAAATGTAATTAATGGTAGTTAAAGTTTTTAAACTATTATTGTGCTATTTATTTAAAGATACATAATTCCTGTTAATAAATCGATTTTTTAAAACATAAATATAAAAAAATAAATTGATTTTCAAAGAGTATTATACTTCCACCATTTACATGAGAAGTAAATTAAATATTGATTAATAAAATTGATATATATAAATGAGAGTTTATTATATTTATATATTTTTGCTTATTATATTTTTTCACTTTAATTTTGTATTCGAGGGTCTCACACAAAAATTAACTGACCGTTTTACGTATTTGTTCCTGTAAGACGTCTTAATGTGTAGATAATTTTGTGGTGTTACTGTTTCTAGTTTAATTATAGAAAGCACTAAAATGTTTAAGCAACTAATTTCATTTCATTCATTTTTGAATACAGACTTACATAAAGGGAAATATTCGTGAGGAATTTAATCTTACTAAAACATATATTTGATTTTTTATTTCAATATTTTCATCATTTCTTAAGTGCATTTTCCAACATTTCTAACTTTTTGCACGATAAAAGAGTTTTCAAAATGTAGTATAGGTAATGCAAATGAGTAGTAAGAGCTTTTAAAACATTTTTTTGTGTGATACGTTTGATGAAAATAAAAATGTCATTGGAGTTAATATAATTTTTCTTCTGTACTTTTGTGTTATATAAAAATGGTATAAAAAGTAAAAGTTAGTACAATACTCCTTTTTAAATTAATTCTTTTCATTTTTCATTCTTCTACAATACCTTTTGAAAATGTTAGTTATGCTACCTCTCATAACTTGAAAATTATCTTTTTAATCATTCAATTTTGTATCTATGTTATTAGAGCTGAAAAAATGCATTAACAGAGCTTAGAGATAATTGACCAAAATGGGTTATGTTACATTACGTCTATGGGGGATGGATTTACATTATATCTCTATGAAGAACTTCTATCTATGAAGAACTTTATCTGTATCTCTTTTTGATATTTGGTGATTTGTCATTCAGTATAATAAGTTGGAAATAATAAAAATTTAAAATTGTTTTGAAATTGATAAATATTTATTGATATAATTTTAAGTATGTCACAATTACTTTAAAAAATATTATGATATAATTTAAATACTTTACATTTTGGTAATCGATTCATTATGTTAAGCATTTCATACTGCTACCGTATTTACTCGAATCTAAGCAGTACTATTTTTTCAGTGTTACTTCTACTGAAAATCAGGTGCGGCTTAGAATCGAAGGCAAAACATTTGTTGGATGGGGGAAATTGAGTTCTCATCCCTTTCAAAATAAAAAATGTAACCCTCCATTCTGTCCACTTGCATCAAGGATTTATCCTATTTCGTAGTTTATTTCCAATATTCAGTCTATCTTAAACATCGTTGTCTGCTTGTATTTAGGAAATTTTTTGTATATTCTTTATTTTAATCACCTAAATATCAAAGATATCGGTAACAGTATCACGACGAGTTCACTATGTTACAAGTATGAAAAGGGAGGCAATTTTATATGAAGAAAAAAAGGGAAACAGTGCTGATGCTACTGAAAATTTGACACAGATGAAACAAATATACGTCGAAAGCGTAAGCAAAATCATATAATTTTTCTTTGTAAATGTTTAACCGTCTTTAATAATTCTTTTACATTGTTCTGTAATCATTCTTTTGAAAAAATGTTGCATAACAAATGCATTGGATGGCACGGAAGCCGACATTGTGAGGAAAAATGGCGACTCGGCACCCAGTTCTGAATTCAGCTGTGACAATGGAAGTGACGAATCATTTTCGAAACATGATATTGACGGTTGGAATAATTATAAGTTCATGTATGTATTTGAAAGCTTTTAATACTGTAAAATAAATTAATTATTAACTTCTTATTTTTCACTAAACATTTTTCAAAAAAAAAAAAAAAATTCTTTAGTATCGTTGAACTTCTTTCGCAATTTTTTATTTTTTCTCAAAAACGTGTAGAGAATTTGGGGTGCGGTTTAGAATCGATGGTGGCTTAGATTCGACTCAGTACGGTATTTGTATTTTATATGGCTATATTCAAACAAATTAATAGAAAATAAAAGCTATAAGCATACACATTTTACCATACTTCATGACACTTTATTACATTCAGATTTTTCGTATTAAGTTTCCATTTTATCGTAATAATATAAAATAAAATATAATAATATTTGAGAATTTTTTTTTCAAATTATAAAATATTCGGAAATTTCTTACTTGACATCTCTTGCATTGAAATTTTATGCATATACTGCGAACTAATTCATGCATTAAATTTAAGAAAACCAGAAGCAATGCCTATAATGCATATCATTATTTAACACCAACATGATAAAAATTCAGCAAAAATTTAAAAGTAAATATCGGATTTTTAAATCGTACTTAACCATTAAGAATATAATATTTGTACCGTTCATAATATTCACTAAAGGGCTTTTTTTGTCAACTTTATTTTAAAGAAAACTATTTGAATGATCATATTCTGACTTTCATTAATGGCCGTATAATAACGTAAAAACCTGAATTATAATATGAGTTTCCTTTTTTATGCAACTTATATTATAATTATTAACTCATTTATCATTTTTTAAAAAAAATCACTTACCATCATGATTTTATATTTAAAATAATTTTAAAGTTAAATGCACTTTTTCCACTAATGCATTTAAAATAATTTTAAATGCATTAGTGGAATTTAAAAAAAAAGGAACAATGCCAAATAACCTTTTAATACATTACTATTTGAATTATTAATATTTAAGTGAAATCAAGAAACTATACTCTTAATTTACATAAATATCAATAATGTTGTTCCTAATCCAAATTCTGAAATAAATGGCTCTTTTATTATTTTTAAAAAATGTTCTGGAAGATATATTAAATATGAAAATAAATGTTTTTATAATGCTTTTATTTTTAAGTTCAAGTATTGAATTGTTTGAATTGCAAGCGAAATTTCAATTTAAGCAGAATGCAATTTCTGCAAATTATGTTAAAATAACATTAAGAATTCAAGCTTAAAAAAACTTACATATCTATTATTATTTTAGAAGCTTCATTAACAGTGAATTCTTTAAGTATATACGTTATAAAGATAATTATATATTATGCATAAATGGAAATAACGACAATATTAACGTTCTGCCTTTTCTTATAGCACAGAAAAAATGGTGTAAGTTAGAACGGAGATATGTTTTCTTATAATGCGATTCAATTTTCATCGTGATTTGCGAAAACAAGAGTAGAATTGGATATCTTCAGGTTATTTTTTGAATTCATTAAGGATGCATTTTACCGTGTTTTATTTAATGACTGTCAGGGAGAATGATAAATGTGATCTAATGCTTATTTTGCTGAAATAATTGTGAAAATTATTTATAAGTAAATATATCCTTAATATCTCTAAAATACAGTTTTGAGAAAAAAAATTTCACTTCAGGAGTAATTAGTTTATGCTTCAAACAGGAAACCAATTTCATCAGGCGTATGTTGTAAATCTAGACAGGATCCATGTAAGGCTTAATCACATTAAAATGTACTGATATATATATATATATATATGGAAACTAATTACATTATTTAATTGGATGCTGTGATTGCCAATGGGATAAACGACTGATTGCCTAGTGAAGGATACGGAAAAAAAATCTTCTGCAACATGTGGATATGATTTTTATAACGATTGATATGTCTTTTTCTGAGTTGTGATAATCAGACACCGATTTTTTACATTAATGAAAATTTCGGGAAATTATTTCTTGCTTTTCTTAGTACTTTCAACTTTATAAGCTTCTAGTACGCTAGTTAAGATAAGAATCTTTATTTTTAAAGGAGTGCAGAATTTAAAGTTTTTTAAAATCATTTTCATGTCCATACGAGTTTCTATCCGTTGATGTTGAATTTAAATTGGTTTTACCATCTAATGGTACTATTATCATAAGAATTTGGAAAATAATGCATACTTCTGAAGATAATTTAATTGGGTTTCTCACTAAATAATTTTATAAAATTCTACACATCTCGCTTATAAAAGTTCACGGACATGTACACTAAAACTTGACTTGTGAACAATTAAATCGTCTTCGTACTGAACTTATTAATATGAAAATTTTAATGAAAGATAGATATACTTAACTATAACTTTTCTTTAATATGGAAATATGCATGTGTGTGAGGCTGTTATTTGAAATTAAAACTTAATTCTTGTTTTCTTAGTTTGATCATTTTCATCCCATGGCAAAATTTCTTAAGTTCTGTTATGAAGGAAATTCTCAAAATAGTGTATATGCTTTGTAAGATTAGAATATTATTTATGCTGAATTAAAAGCTCAAATGTAAAATTTGTTTTAAATGCAATTCTCTGAAAAACATTTTGAAAAATTTAAAAAAACTACAACACAATTCAATTTTTTTAAACAAATAATTAAACTTCCAAAAATATTATTCATAATTCAAATTGTTTGAAATTTCAACAGCTTTTATGTTTATTATAATTTTTTTTAACAAATAATTAAACTTCCAAAAATATTATTCATAATTCAAATTGTTTGAAATTTCTTCAGTTTGTTAAAAAATTATAATAAACATAAAAGCTGTTTTAGCTTGATTATATTTTATGCTTATAGCTATGCATGCAACTAATTTTAGTTTAAGACTTTTTCAGAAAACTGAGCTATATACTGATTAAAATATTACTCAAAAACTACATTTTTCACTGTTTTAAATAGCTTTTTCAGCCTATTTTTATCTCAAAACGTTTGTTCTACCTCAAAACATGTCGATTCAATTCGACTGTTATGCTGTTCTGCTTTTGTTAACCCTATGAACCAGTGGTTCTTAAACTTTCGATCACCGTACCCCTCCCCCCCTTTGTATATCAGCTTCACATCGCGCACCCCGAAAATTTTGAACATCCCGCCTTGACTCCCAACACGCGACTGAGTGATTGAAAGGTCCCTTAGTAGTCATTAGACTGCCTCTGTTATTTATACAGACTTTTTTTAACACTTGAAGAAAGCAGGAAGCCTGATTATATATGTATTTACAAATATTACAAAATAATAGTTTCAAATGAATAAATAATGTATATGCGAATAAATAATTAATACAGACGCAATTCGTTTAGGAAATCAAGGTGAATGCAAACCTCTTTTTTTTGGCACGCTGTCTGAATTTAGTTCTTAATCTTTGCACTTGTGTTTCTGCTGTATAATTTTTGAATTGTTACTTTTTAGTAATGACTATGCATTTACAAACAATGAAAAAACTGAATTATTATTCTTAATCAAAACATGTAAATAAATATTTTAATTGGAGATAATTCAGTGATCTAGTTTAGGATGACATATTTTATAACCACAGTTATAAAGTATTTCAATCACATTGGGGAATGTAATTGGTTCATCTGTGAATCCGATTATAATGAGTGTTCTAGCTCTTTAGTACTCTTTATGTTTTCTCTTGTAATCACTGCAGATATACTCTGTTTAAAAAAATTACTAAAATATTGGTCTTCAGAGTACACAAAATAATCTTCTTTACACATTTATTTCTTGTCATGGTATATATGATTACAGATAATAGAACTACTTTAAAGAAAATAGTACAAATAAAAATAGCTTCTGTGTTAAATAAAAGTAAAATTCCCGCTTATCGAAACTTTACTGTTTCTGCAAATAAGAACTTTTGTACATAGTATTCCAGATACCTTCGCAAGGCTCTACTGATAAAATTTTATTTGAAGCTTCAAAAATAAACGATGCTGGTACTTCCATCATAGTAAACAAAGCAAAAATTATTAACAAAACGAGAAAGAAATATGTTTAAAAGAACTTAATACAGTATGTGAATTCAAATAGATAAAACACACAAACATTGTACAAATAACTGGATTAATAAATTGTAGTATTCAAAACTATAAACCAAACTTTTTCATCAATATTTTCAACTACTCTTTTCACTTTTAGGTAACAAATTTTTTTTTTCAAAACTAGATTTCTTTTTTATTCAACAAAATGACTACTGAATAAGAAAAATTGAAATTTCATTTAATATCCTAAGTAAATTATTATGTGTTGAATCTTTCGACTTCATTTGAAATAAAAGCAGTGATACGTTGCAGTATATTACAAGAAGTTATTTTAAAAATAAATGGAAAAGTTTGAGAAATTGTTTGTTTTGAACAACAAAAAATTAATCGAGTAAATGATTGGCTTAATTTTCTTCAACTTACTTTAATGCATTAAATATATATTTTAGTTTTTGGAATAGTTTGATAAGTCATACAATGAAAAAAAATCATTATTATAAATGGATATGCTAACTTCTTATATGGGTATTCTATATATCTAGCAATAGAGGTACAAGGCTTGGAAATTTAGGTAACATAATCATAATTTTAAAACATATTAAGATCATCTTAATTGTTTTAATCTACTAAGTGTTTTGAAGAAAAAGTCAATGTTAAAGTTTCACTGAAATCAAACACTACAAAAAATTGTACATGGTAGTGTCATATATTTCAGTTTCTGATTTATTTAGTAATTTATTTGAAAGTAATCTTTAAAAAATTGTTGTGTTCTAATTCAGAAGTTACTTTTACAAATTTGTATGTTTAAATACACTCACGTCCGTAAGTTACACACTCTTGTTACTATTTCACACGTATGTAATAATACACTAATGATCTTTATACACCCAAAAATAATGATGATCCGGGAAATACTCTATTATCATTGATCATAATATACTCAATCATTTTTGCACGGAATGTGTGAAAGACACAAATCCAGTTAGCATTACTTAATCAAAAGTGATAAAATTATTTCGATTTACAAATCAAGCCTAAGTCATCGAGTGAATCAAACACTTAGTTGTAAGTGAATGTCTGTAATACAGCATTTGATTTCAGTCAGTATGTACTTAAAACAGCTAGTTATGACTCCGATGTATCATCCAAAATATAGACGAATATAGCCATTTAGAAGCAGGGACAGGAATATAGAAGCTGTGAGAGGAATTAATATTTCAAGATAGAAAGTCTGTATTGAAGAGGAGATGTGTGAATATTTCAGGGCAGACAGTCGCCATAGAGACATTTCAGCACGCTGGAATTGTAATAAGGAGGGTTGGACAAGGTCGTAAGCGTATAATTACTGCTTCCCAAGATCAATATATGACAATAACTACCCTTTGTAATAGGAAGTCTGCTGCTTGATAATTAAGTTTGTAGCTTGCAGTCACTGCTGAAACTATTGTAACTGGTAAATTATGTACAAAAGGCTCAATAAAAACCGTTTTTATGCTAAAAAACTAAGGATATGTGTTTCAATGTCTTCATAACGAAAGGAGAATCACTTTAATTGATACAAAAATCATAAGAAGTGCAGTGAATATCAATGAATCCATGTTTCCTTTACTGATGTACCTAGAGCTACACTGTGGCCTTGGTAACCTAGTGGTTCTGGTTATGAACTTGTAAACGGATTTATCCAGCCATGGGTTCAATTCCTGATGTCACTGAAGATCTACCGTGTGATGGGTTAGTGGACGTTAAATCTGTTGGGGTTCAAAGTCTTCAGATTGGTGTGGTGTAGAAGTTGGTGTTGGCAGCACAGGTGGTGTCCTTGTTTTTGGCTAAGGCTCCAAATTATGTGGTTCTTTGACTATAGCCCTTACACTGCTTCAGAGTGCGACGTTTATAAACACTCTCTAGAGTTATATAATTTAACATCTTATTCTAAAGGGTTTTACATCTGTAGGGAGTCAAGAGTACTATGGAATTAAACTATTTCCATAATTCAGGTGCAATGATATGAAGATGAATAATGATCAACAGACTTACTCCCCTATACGCTTCGAACAGTGTATCTGTGACCGATCAGAGAATCAGGATCGGATCATACACACACACAATGCCATATAAGACTTTTCAGAAGTGCATTTGACTCTAATTTCTTAAATTTATAAGCGATAATGCTCGTCTACATCAAACAAAGCTCGTTGACGAATTCTTTGAAAATAAAATCATTGAGAGAATACTTGGGACAGCACACACTCTTGATCAGAGCCCGATAGAGAACATATTTGATTACCTTGGAAAAGAATTCGCGTTGAAGCATATTACTCATAGAGATGTAAATGACTAGAAGACCAAACTGCTAGAGAAGTAGAATATAATTATCCAAACTATGGGAGCATTATTTTCAATTTTAAACCACAATGTGAAATGTGTGTACAACTCTGGGGCGATTACATTCCATATAGAGTTCATAAAATTTCTGTTCACTGCCTTTTAGAAATCCGTGATTTTAGGCAATTAAAGATAATTTTTGATGTGAATATATGGAATGAAATACGATATTTAGAATATTGGAAAGAAAAAGCAGTTGACTAAAACCCTAATTAACAAAAAAATTCATTTTCACAAATATCTTTAACAACGAATCGGTTGGAAACTAAGATGATTTCCGAAATCCCCGTTGCATAGTGCAAGAACAAATAAAAAAAATAGTTTTTACTTTACGGGGCATTGGGAATTCAACACCAAGAATAAATGACTAGAAAATGAAGAAACTCGACAAACAGAAAGAGACAACAACGAACAACAAATGAAGAGTATTTAGAAATGATACTCATGAGAAGAAAGGGTAAGAAATAGGACCATTTTCAACAGGAATAAAAAAGAAATAGTTCTACAATCTCTGTCAACCGCTTACAATTCGTATCATGTAGCATATTATTGAAACTAACCAACTCAAAAATCATTGTAAAGATTCAAGAATTTTTCATGTTCCATTTACTTCAAACAATCAATCGTTGAAATATATATATATTTCAAATATCTGAGCGAAGAGTAATGATTCTGGAATTTTCATGGATTTCAAAAATGCATGTCAAATAAAAAGATAAAGAGTTATTGTATCTGTTGTTATAAACTACATAGTATAAGCTAAAGTAGCTTGCTCAAATTTAAAAAAATTGTAAACAAGCAAGAGGAAAATAACTTTACATGCATGTGCACACGGACAAAACATTTTGAACGCAAGTAGCATGTAGAGCAGGGGTCGGCAACTTTTTGCAACAATTCGATTCCCATGATAATATATGCAAAGTTAGAGAATAGAGGTCAATAATATAGACATTTACAGTTTTATTATACATTAATTTTGCCTCATCTAAAGAGATTTCTTAACATAAAAATAAACAGCATTACATCTAACTATTTCATCAACAAAAATAAAAAGAAGTAAAAATTGTACATATATCATGTATTTTTAAGCATATTTGTTAAAATAAAAAAAAAAAAGGCAACGTAAAATATAAGTATTTTTCTTCATTACAAGTTAAAATATAAATACAAATTTTAATGCAATTTTAATGGAGTATAATTTCTGACTTTCAATTAGCTACGATTCTGAGTATTCGGTTGTTAAACAATTTCTTTGCGGATTAAAAATATTTTCAAATGTGGAATTTTTTTTACTTAGATATGTAGAACAAAAAGCGGAAAGCAGAGAGTACATGCAATTTTCTCTCTTCAAACAATTAAATTTCTGAAGCAATGACATTCAATAACTTACAAAATAGCTGTAAATTTATCTTTAGAGTTATCTTTCAGATTTTTTCGTCATTCCATATATGTCCATAATTCTGCAGATGTTTGTCAAATAAGGTCCATTACAAATTTATCAACTTTCATCCACTCAAAATTTGACAAATTTGTAGAGTAGTGCAGAGTGCTTTTGAGAATTGTACCACGTGCCACAGATTGCCGAACCTTGTAGTAGAGTGTTCAGGCATTAAATTTTTATTCTTTTCTTATCATATCAGAAAGCCTATAACCGTATACTCAATCTGTAGTGCAAACTGAAACGGACCTTAATTTATTTGGAATTAGGTCGCATATTTATTTCAACTCCTGCTGATTTAGTATCCTTTACTTTAGGTCTCAAATGGTGGGTAACGAGTGAAATAACTCGGGCTATGGTCGTAAAAGGATATGAAATAGGGTTGGAATTTTGAGACTGGTGGGGGGGGGATTTTTGCTAAGAAAATGTTAGCGGTTGAACATATGCGAACATGTAAGGCAGGAAAATAAAGATTAAATTAAATGTAGAATTTTAGTTGAATTTCAGATTAATTTTCCTTACATCCTCTTTATCTCCAAATTTTAAGATGGAGTCACTGGTGAAGGGTTGTGATTTTACAAAAATATTCATGAATTAATTTCCGTACTGCATAAAATCAGCACATAGCATCATATAACTCACATCATGTGATAGTATATAAGAATAACTTAATAGCATTAATAAGCAAAATAATAACAATAAACAATGCAATACTTTTTAAAACATTAATTATGATATTAGTGTGACAACACAATGTACACTAATAGTAAATTCAACTTTTTTCCCAAGAGATGAACTACATATTTCCTCCCGTTTTTCAAAGAAGATTTATATTAGTACAAGCATATCAGTGATCTATTTGTGGTAAATGCTGAGAAATATAGTATCAAAACTAAACAATAGCAAAATTGGCCTGAAACATATGACAATAGAAACTTCTAAAAGGATAAATGTGCATCTGGCGCCATCGTAGACAAGTTAGACAAAATATTAACGTTGAATGTCATATGCTAACTTGTAACAAAGATTACATTAGAAATAGTATTTTGGTTCAAGTATAATTTTATTGTTCTTATCTCTCTCTCTATATATATATATTTCCCTTTTAACTCATGTATAATAATAATAATCCTTATGAATGGTTACAATTAAACACACGTTTTACATTAAACAATGGATATAAATCTTGATGCTTTCTATTTTTAGTATGGATTGATGGGGTAAACATTTTTCAAGGGATTAACTTATAGCATTTTCTATATTTAAATAAAAACAAAACTTTTTTTTGTAAAATATATTTTTTACTTACTCTTTTTAATGAGAAGAGTCATGTAAATATAATTTCAAAAATTACAGACGCTTACGAATATAAAAAATGGAACTAAATTAAAGTAATCGTATCTAAAATTGTATTTTTATTCACAATTTGTTTATGAAAGTTATTTTTAAAACTTAGCGATAAGACATGAGCATATACTTTAAACTTTTAAAACCCTACAAACATATTATCAAAGGAATATAACTGATTTAAAGGAAACATAGAGCTTTTATGCGTTTAAAAATAAAATATATATTAATTTTTTATTTCTTTATTCTATCCATCTTAAAATATCACGCGAATGCATACTTTTTTCTATTACTCAATGAAGAATGATAAAGATAAGAATTTTGATATAATTTTAGTGCATCTTTGAATAAAATTTTTCTCTTTTAATCTCTTGTGGTAATTTCTAAACCTCCGTTAAAACTATGTGTTGTTTTCTATCTAAAACATTGCTTTTTTATTTTAAAAACTTTTTCTGGCTTCACGAGAAACTTAAATTTTCTGTATATTTATTGATGAATATTTTTTCTTATTTGTATGTAATTTCTAACATGTAGCATGGATACTATCTTACAAAAAATGATAAATAAAAATAACTGTATCTTTTAGTTCCATTTACATGAATGTAAATTTTGTCTGAAACCAAAAATAAACTTTTTTAATTTAGCTACATAATAGAGCAAATGTAAATTAACATCAAAATAAAAACTCGAAAAATATCAGTATATATTTCCTCGAATAAAACTGTACTTCTTTTCTAAAAAAAAAGAGATAAATTTTAAATAGAAATTTTTTTAACAAAAATTTCATTACATTCGTATATTTTGATAAAAAAACAATCTTTACTAAAATATTTTTAATATTATTAAGATTGGTATAATAAATGATTTTTTACTGTAAATATAAAGGTAGTTTTAATGTATATTAAAAAAAATTATTAAAAATTCTTTTGAAATATTCTTTTGCACAGTAAAACTGTAATTCATTTCACAAAATTATTTGTTTTGATTCTAGTATTCAAGAAGAAAACAAAGAATAAACAATTTGTTTAATTTATTTTGAAATCTCTATAAACCATTGTTTATTATTTTACTTATTAATTTTGTGCTTTACATTACTTTTTCTATTGTAACAATCAGAAAAAAATTAAATGTACAGGTATCAGTTTTTCCTCTTTTATTTTCTGTATTTACATACTATAAAGTAGGGGTCTTCAACTCGTGACTCATGGGTCACGAATGGCCCTCTCAAGGCATTTTATTGGCCCTTCATTTGAATCTGAGGCAACTTCAGGAAAAATTGCCTTGTCTGCTTTTTGCCGTAAAAACGCCCTTTTTTCTGTTATTCTTGATATTGAAAACATTTTATTGATATGCGGGATATCCATTAAGATAAAATTTTCTTAGAATGACGAATTTTTCAAAAATTTCTTTGTATCTTAAATAATTTAAAATATAAAAAATCTGACCATGCATAAAATCTCAAAAGTTTTCAGAAGAAAAGATAATTTTTTATGTTCAACACACAAAGTGTTTTAATTCGACTTCCATTCAAAGTTTTCGAAACTAATATATACTCGTATATGCAAATCTGTAACACAATATCTTCCCTTAGAATCAGTTTACAGTCTTGTAAAACAAATCCTATTTAATTTTCCTGACTACATTATTTTTTTGACAGCTGTGCGGTCCGTTGTTTATTGTAAATTTATTGATGTGTCCCGTGGATCATTGTGGATTTATTGATATGGCCCTGGAGCGTTAAAGATTGAAGAATCCTACTGTAGAGAAACATGTTTAATTGATTATATTACCACAATAATACGCAGACATTTCCTAACGTCCAACATGGCATGGAAGAAAGTTTTACCGATTTCAAAAAGAAATTTTCCACCAGTAAAGCACTTTGTTGGTCGTTTTCTGCATGTTGTGCGACACTTGGAACATGTTATTTGTCGTAAACCTGTTGCCATCGAATTACTTGTTCAAGTCCTGGTGCCATAGAAGGCCTGCCGTATACAGAGGCTAATGCATGATAAACTTGTCAAGGCTCAAAGCTTTCAAGTTGGGTTGGTGTGAAAAATTGAAGACTGACGTGCCAGCTCTCAGGTGTTATTCCCGTCACTTTACGGTGATTCAAATTTACACGTTTCGTTGCCAATAGCTCTCGCATTGCTTTTAGAACGAGACTTTAATAAAAAGCAAATAATTAAGGGCCTGTAACATAAATCTATTGCTTGAAAAATGTTTTTCCCTTTTCATAAATGTATACATTTATATATTTATTCTCTCTTTTTCTCTATAAATATTTATTTAATCCCTCTGTATAACTTAAAATTTTTTATATCATCACTAAAGAATCAATTTTTAATTATATATTTACCACTTCTGTAAATTAATTTGCGATGTAATTTTAAAAAAAAATTAGTAATACATTATGTTATAATACTATCAAACTAAGACATTAATATATTTTCATATTTAATTGTATTCGAGTAAATCACAAATAATAACTTTATTGTCGTTTTGCTAATAACATAGTACAGTCAAAGTAGCAAGCAAGATAGATTTTCCTTAAAAATACTTTATATAAATAAATTTCAGTTACCAGAAAATATGGAAGTTTCTTAAAAATATTTGATGTCTGACATTGAAAATTTATATTCAAAAAAGTTACTCAATCATGATATTTGACTTCAGTCCATCTCTTTCTTCCTTTATAATAAAGCAATTTAAAAAATTCCTTTTAAATTAAGTAGCATACAATATTTTATAAAAATACGTTTTCAATTGTTTAACAAATTTTATCTCAAGTCGTTGTCTCATTATTCAAATTTACAAATATTACTTCACAAAAATGCATTCGTTATTTTAATACATTCATTTTGATGCATTACATTCTTCTTTAAATAAATTAGGAAACTTTTATTGCTTTTTCAAAGTTTATAATGAAACATCAAGAAACAATTTTTTAACAATAATAACATCAAATGTTATTTTAGATTGAAGGTTTAGCTTTAATAAGGCACAAAATAGAAAATGCAAAGCTTTCACGATCTTCGCAATTTTCTATTTTCTCAGATAGCGAGGAAACAAAACGTGCCAAGAGCCATAATTAATGAATCCAAAAATAACCATAAACTATCGAACTTTGCGCTTGTTTCTGCAAATCACAACGGGCTCCATCAATTCACTAAATGCGGAAGCAGATTTCTGTTTGATATTCCATCCTTTTATACGCACTAGCTTTAAACAACGATATGCCATTGACTTTTAATTTTAAATCCAGTTCATAGTAATTGTTATGATGCATTTTATGCATGTATGTTCATCTGCATTTCAGGAAGATGATCCTGAAATGCAAGAGATCCAGAGTTTTTATCTAAACTCCTTTGATACTAATATTGGGAAAGCAATAGTTTTTTATTTGGAGGTAATATTGAAAAAGAAATAGTTGAAGAGTAGTATATTCCGCTACTCTTCAACTACTTCAGTAGTAGTTAGAAGTAGTTCTGCCTTAAATGTGAAATTGAATCTAACATTTAAAGAATTATAATCTACGAACTGAACAATTTCCTATGTGTTGATATAAAAGAAGAGTTACTCACTCTGTTATAGATGCCTTTTTTAAGATACATACATTACATAAGATACATTATTTTCAAGCCATATTTTTTTAAAAAAACATTGCATTGAAAATTGTTTTAAATTCATACTTGTTGACCTCTGAATATATTGCATTGTTTAAAAAGCATTATTTATATTTTGCCATTTTTCAAAGAAAAACATCAAACAACCTAATGAAAGTTCATCCAATAAATATGTTGTTCTCAATTGAATATCCCTATATAAGATTGAACTACCCCAATAGAGAGAGAGATAACAACAGAGTATATTCCACTATTATAATGGTTTCATTATGTTTGCAGTTTCTTTAATGTTCTATTTTACAAATTCATTTTTATTGCTAAATTTGACGATTTTTTACAAAGTCATTGCTTGATGCAAAAGTGAACGAGACGCACTTTTCTCTGATGTTCTTTTTAATTGATTATTATTCTCTATCATTGGAATTTTTGATGTATGTGAGAACAAAATTACATATTTAGTTGATTATAAATTTGCAACTAGACATATAAATTTTAACTTATGAGCGTTTCATTGGTTGCTTTATATCTTCAAATAAAATTATTTCAGACTGCAAAGAACTAGGAGAGGACTTTAATGTTATGTAAAAAATCTTTTCCCCCGTGAAATCCTCTTTAGAAAGTTAGTGTAATTTATTTGAGAAATTTTCAATATTTATTTGGGATTATGTCCCAACAAATTTGAACCTACTTTTTAAAATTACCAAAATATCCTTGCATTAAAATAAAAATTTGAAGATAATACCGCTAGATTTTTTTTACAATGGGCTTGGTGCGTTAGAGAAAAAATATTCATACAAATCCCTCAAGAAACTTTTTTTTTTTTTACTTCTGAAAGCCAAACTCACTTGAAGATATCACTGTAAAAGCATGCGAAATGAATATATAACTTTACAAAATGGAACAGTTTAAGTTCTGTTTTTTAAAAGCATGCCTCAGTTTTCAAAATCAGTTTTAGTTTGAGTAAATGATTCATATTTTGGTATTTTCGATTTATCGAAATAATACAATGCATAAAAATATTAAAAAGATGATGCTTTAAAAGGTATTTGAGTTCAACAAACATTAAAGGGAAAAAAATAAAACCATTCTACAGAAAATTCTTTCAGTAAAAGATATATTCAAGAATTCAACAAGTTATGATGTATGTCTCAAACTAAGCATCCTTTGAGTTTATATTACTTTAACTTTTCATTTAGATCTCCTACGGAAAGATTTGCGTTTAAATGCATTTGGGATTTATGTTCCATTTAATAATTTTTTCCTGTGTATAGTCTACTTCGTATTTAATAGTTTCCTAAATTGTAATGCTTGAGTTTTACTTCGTAAAATAATAAAAATTATATATTTATTGCATGCTCTAAATCTTAGAGATTCGGTACGATAAATGTAAAATGTGCTGTAATCCTATTAACTCTTATAGAAAACGAGTTCTGAATTTGAATTATGTTGTTTGACTGTTTCGATTAACAGTGAAAATGCTTTAAAAATTAATCAAACAATTTATACGTAAAACATTTATAGAAACCCCTTCGTAATTTATTCTACTTCAAAATGTTTTTGAAATATTTAAAACAATTATGCTTTTAATTTATTATTTGTAATTAACACAGTTTATTAATTTTCATAAAAATTTAAATTTTAAAAGTACACGCTTTTGAAGAAAAAAAAAACAATGTGTCATTGCATTGTTAGTCGAAATCATATATCTTTATTTTAATGGATTAAATCATAAATCATCGAGGAAGTTTATTATTTAAAGATGTGTTTGTGTTAAGCAGCAAATTAATATGCTTAAGTATTTTAATACAATTTAATTAAAAGAACAACGCAATAATGGGATTTCAAAAATTTAAGTTTATAAATTTTCTTCTTAATCTAATGCTGAAATAAAATAAAATATGTATATGTGGAAAATTAAATAGCTGAATGCATGAATATTTTCATATCTTGCATGTAAAGTATAAAAGATGATACAAAAAAAATTGATTTTTATCATATTTCGATTGAAGTCTCTCCCGCACATTTGAATTCAATTTTAAAATGCAAATCAAGAATGTAGTGCCCTTCGAAAATATTATTTTCATGATGTAGGAAGTTTAAATAAACACTGTTGTAAAAAAGTGGAATAAGAGATTAAGAATTCTAGACATTATTGAGAAACACAAGACAGAAACTAAGAACACTGGAAAATAAGTACTTTAATAACAAATATTTTACCATCCGTCATACCTTTTATATGAAGAGTCAAATAACGGGATTCACACACACACATACACATGTAAACGGATTCTAAAATATATCCATTAAACATTGAATATACAGGGTGTCCCAAAGCGACCGCATAAACTCTGCACAGCTAGATTCCTCGTTGGGAGTACATAAAAACTGCCCAAAGAAGCATTCCTGTACGATCCATAGTTTACGAGAAAAATAAGAAAAGCAAAGTTTGACGTCACTTCCTGTGCAAGAAAAAACACTTTATTGGACATATCATCAACAGTATTTGCATATCTTTCCAGACGATGATGTTTAAAACGTTCGTCACGCATGTCGCGTCATGCATGCGCGCGCCGTGGAATGACGTTAAGCCGCCGTTGAACTGGTATTTAAAAGGCTGCACCTTGCAGCTACCGGTAGTCTTCGTATGGTGGCCATGTATTCCGTTCGTGACTACTGCGACATGTACTTGCGACATGTCTTGCGACTATTGTGACATGTCATCTCAAGGAACTGGTGTATCGAGACGTAATGATAACACAAATTAGTTGCTCGTCTGCATGCTGCTTGGACTTCGGTGGACCCACGATGCTGCGACGTGTGATGACAGCCATTCCACGGCGTGCTCTAGCCTGCCTCGGCATGCACGGTGGACATTTTGAATGTATGCCTTAAATTGTGCATATACTGCTGTTGATATGTTCAATAAAGTGTTTTTTTTCTTGCACCCGGAAAGTGACGTCATACATTGTTTTTTGTATTTTTCTCGTAAACTATGGATCGTACAGGAACGTTTCTTTGGGCAGTTTTTATGGACTCCCAACGAGGAATCTAGCTGTGCAGAGTTTATGCGGTCGTTTTGGGACACCCTGTACAATGAATTGTTTTCAAGCATATCACTGTTACAGAAATTCAATAAATTAAATTTTTTACTTTCAAGTTCGATTGAAAATAAGGAAAGTTAATAATATTATGAGACATGAAGAAGAAAAGCGAAAAATACTAATACTAATTTAATAGTTTTATTGTGTGGTAGAAATTTTTTACTATAACATTTCTCTCCTCCCCACCCTATCGTAAATAATATAGCTTCTTTTTTTAGAACCCTTTGTAAAGTAAATTAAAATTTAAGTAATTTCAAAAATAAATAAAAAAGTAAGCAATTTAACAGTAAACTATACTAATCAGTATAACTTAATCTGAATTAACTCATAATTTGAGGTGCATTTTCTCAACGGGAACAAATGTTTTTGGAAAGATTTTTTGCACCCGATAATTGAAATTAATATCATAATATTGGTACGAAGTAAGATAGATGTGTAGCTTATTTAATGTGTTTCAAATTAATGTAAAATTCTATTTGTGTAATATATAGAATAGTGACTAGTATTTTATTGTAATAATATCACATTAATTATTTTCAAATGTTCATAATTTTTACATAAAGCGAAATCATGCGGAAAAAATATTTTACTCAAAATAGCGTGAGTTTGGGCAACTTATCGGACGTCTGGGCAAAACATGTAAAAATGCTGTACCTAGTAGAATTCCAGTTAGTCTTGGTCGAGTTCGTGCTTCTATTACTACCGAATTTAATGTACATTTTATAATTTGCTCTTTAGTTGTAATTCATGGTATTAAGTATTTACGGCAGTAGATTAGCAAAAACATGGACAAATTTTTATGTCATAAGCGAACATTCGACAATAATAAAGCATCAAAAAGTGCACAGTTCCGAAAATTTAATCAAGTAAGTATTCTCAAAAATATTTAAATTTTCGATTTACCACTACTAAAGTAAATGGGGAAGAAAAATCCCTGTAAATTATTTGTTCAAAAATATATTGGTAGCAGACAGTATGTAATAAACTTAATCTAATAAACTTAAAAGACCTTTGGAAACGCTTCATGGTGAGTGCATTAACAAGCCTCGAGATTTCTTTGAATTAAAATTAAAATCATATGAAAAACAAAAGAGCATTTTAAAAAAAAGCGTTGTCAGTGAATGATAAAGTTTTATACGTTTTTCTTTCAAAGTATCATACAAAATACTAAATGTAAAAGCCTCACACTATTGACGAAGAGAGCTTATTTTGCCAGCAGCAATTGAGATCGTAGAAACCATGTTGGAGACAGTTTTGCCAAAGATTTGCTGTCCATAGACTGCAACTCTTTCGCAAAATCAACTGTAATTTTAAGCCCCACAGAATTAGAATTAATGTTAAATAATGAAAAAGAATGTAAAATTCCGATGAAGAATAATTGTATTATTTTTTTGATATTTAAAGCAAGGAGACTTCAAAATGTTTTAACCCGGAAGCAGGCGCGTACTCGATACTAACGTTAATAGTCAAGCGGGGTGACTAAGTCACCTCAATCCTTTTTTCTATAATTATTTTTATTGTACACGATAAAAATCACAATTATAGTGATTAATTTAACTAAGAGAAAGTATACTTACCTACTTTCAATGAATTTCAATTTTTCTTTGATAACTTGAGAAAAAATTCAATAAAACTGAACAAAAACCTTAAGTTTGTAAAGAAACGTTTTCGATTGTCAAAAAACAGGGAAATATGTGACAAACACATTTTAATTCCTCTGAAGACTCTGATATAGGAGGATACTGTCAAGGTCATTGGTAAAAAATAAACAGTTTCCCAGAATTAATGATTTCGTAAGCCTGGGATTACTTTACGCCTCACGCGATCACTACCGGGTTAAAAGGGTATTCAATATAAAAATATGAATGTTAGTTCTAAAAATGAACTGTGTAAAACGTTTTTCATTATGCTTTACATGTTTCAGCATATTCATAAAAAATAAATCTTGGCGAAATAATCCTTCAATCATCTGTGCTTTTCGAAATATCATAAAACTCTTTCCCATGGATTAAAGCGCAATTGAAATATATTATTTATAACTTCCCTAAATGACAGTGATGAATTTTTTTTTATCTTTCTACAATTTTTAACTGAATCTGGGTTTTGTTCATTCTCTGAAAGAGTAGTATTTTAGATTTAAAAAGAAAACGTAATAAAAAAATCTCTCATCGTGGAATTACAGCAAATCAAACAAAATGTTTTTTTTATTTGGTTATAGGATCATAGATAGTTTGAAGTAGAGATGACGTAATATTGCCAGATGATATATATAAATTATATCAGTGTAAATGTGTATTTTTTATCATGTCAGAAAATATTTTGTTTCAATTCATTCCAGTAAATTAATTTTTTGGAACTTTTATTTTCGATATGCTCGCGCCCCCCTTATAGGGTTATCACGCCCCCTAGGGGCGCGCCCCACAGTTTGAGAAACGCTGTTATACAGCTAGCAAAAATTATATGTTCCAAGAGTTTTAATTCTAATCGAGAGAGAGATGTATATTCTACTTCAGATTAAAGTATGTCAAATTCACATAGGAAGTGGTATGGATGTTTTTTTTATGGAAGATATTACCTTAGATATCAACCTTATAACTGATCGAATTTTGAAATCATTCGATTTCTAATAGTCTTTTATATAGTTTTAATGTGGCAAAAACTATAAAAAAGAATTATTAAATCCAATAATACACAGAATAAAATATAAATACTTTAGAATGATAACACCAATTTAATAAATCTTCTTAAAGAAACCGTCAAAGAAATTTTTAACTGTGCAAAACTTTTCAGCGATTCACCCCCCCCTCCCCTGTTCGTTCGAAATTATTTTCTCTCTAGATTTCAGGGCTGAATTTTTTAACCGAAAAAACATCTGTGATCTGAAAAGAAGATATTTATAAGAGATATTATTATCCTTCTCAAATTCTTACATAAGTTCCTTTTCAGAGTATTTCTAAAGATTTTTCACATTTCAATAATTTATTAGATATATTGTTATGCTCGTTAGTAGTTTATAGAATACTAATTTCGAGTAGAGACTTTGTACAGACTTTAATAGATTAATTACATGTTCTATAGTAAAAATTTCCCTACAAACTGAAAATTTAATGCCTTTATTGAAAAATAATTGAAATTTTGGAGATAGATTAATTTAAAAGTATTTAAGAAATTATTTAAAAATGGCAAAATTCTCCCAAAAGACAGCTTTGAATGGATGGTGGGTGGAGTTTAGCCTAGTCAATCCAGATTCAGCAATTAAATTAGAGTTAAGAAATTGGAAGATTTTAGTAAAATGAGCAGGAGTCGAAAGGTAGCAATCTGATTGGCCGATACAGAGTCAGCCAATGGGAATATATTGTAATAAAAAACAAGCTGTTACGACATTTCTTTTTAACTATCAATATCTTTAGAAACCATGAAATGGTATTTATCATATACCTTCAAACTTTTAAAAAAATAAACCATTATTAACTTCTCTTTCTAGACAGCTTGATAAAAGTAAGAAATAGTTACTGTAATAGAAAATATAAAAAGGGATTTTCTTTATGGGTTCAAATTGTTTAATTAAAACTCGGTTCAGTATTTTGAAATGGATGATATATATTTTTACTGAGCTACACAATAATGAATTGATTTTTAACAATTTCTAAAAATAGTAACACTGTTCACAATTTTTTCTTACATCATGGTAAAGTGACTAAAGGTAAATTGAAGGAAGAACAGCTAAATTCTTGTCAAACATACAATAATCGCTAAGAAATTTATGAACTTTCATACTATTTGCAAAATTATTTCAAAAATTTTAAAAATAACTTTCAATAACATATTTCAGATTATTTGTTGGAAGCAAAAATTGTGCGATCACAATAACTTATTAAGCTTCAAAGCATGCTTCATATTTATTGTTTTATAGGCATACAAATTATTTTGTTTACTAATTCTCTCAATGGAAGAGGAAGTATCTCTGTAATCTTACCAAATAAAAAACAGTTCTGTAGATTAATATTTTGATGAATTTTAGAACGTCACAGAAATTCTTGCAATGGTTTTGTTTGAAATATGTTTCTTCTTTCCCTTTTTAATATAAATTGTGATTTTTTTTAATATTGAAAATACTATTTTGCATCAACAACAGTTTTTAAAAATGCTATATTATTTTTTAAATGCTTGAATTATAAAATCGTATGTGTGCATATGTTTTTTTCAAAAGATATATCACACGTATAAATTTATTTCCTAACATGCAACATATTGTTTGTATTTTTTTCACAAATGTAAATAAATCTGTAAAAAAACAACCAATCTTCTGTTTAAAATTTTAATAAACATTTTCAAAAATGCTCTCGATTTTTAGTGGTCGTTTTTTAAAAAGGTTATCTATACATTGGTATTTCAATAGTTTAATAGTGTTGCTTTTAATAAATCATTTTTTTAATCCTAATTTTGAAATCATTTCAATAATTTTGAAAAATAATACAGAGTGTTTTCAGTTGAGTTCTCAAGGAATGTTTTCGCTATTTTTCTGTTGTTATTGGTGATTCAAAAAATGTTTCAATGCTATTCTTTATTCTTACAATAATTTTTTAATAGTTATACTGTTACTAGAATAAAAAAGAAAAACAGAAATAATTAATTAAAAAGTGAAATAAATATGAAATTGTACTTGATAATTCTTTCCTAAACAGGGAGTTTACTGTTGACAAATACTATTACATGAGTATTGCTTTATGAAAACAAACAAAACAGGTATTTTTTTAATGATGCAAAAATATATACAAAAAAGACAATCCTTTGTGCATTCTGAAGAGAATGTTAGTATGAACGATACGAGTACATAAAAATCTTAATCAGATACTTGACAGGAATTGTAAGAAATCCATCAAATATAATTTTTATAAATTTTTTGTTGTGGATAAAATAGCATATTTTCACTTACGTATTATCGCAACCCTTTGGCGAAATTATAAGAAAATAAGCTCATGGTTGCCAATTCAACGTGTACGACACATAGGAAATCGGGGTTGACTAACTTGGCTAGTTATTAATAGAGTTGGCAGTTGTTGTGATAATATGTAAGTACCTAGTATGTGTTTCAAGAGAGAGAGAGAGGAAGCTTGGATATTTTAAAATTTTCTAGAGAAGTATTTTGTTATTTTTCTAGAAAAGGTTGCAATTATATCAGAAAAATATTGCTTAGTTTAACTTTTATTGACCTTACATTTTAAAAAGTTAAATGTTTTATAAAATTCTAATATAATTTTATTTTAATGAATAATTAAATAAATTCTGTCGCAACATTTACAATTACAGTCTAAAAACCTAGAAAGAAGGAAACTCATTAATTATTCAAAACTACTAATTGCTTAGGTACTTTCTATTGTGTATTATTCCTGAATGTGAAAGTAGTTAATTGAGCCATACAATTCAATTATATTTAACTGCACTTAAAAAAGTTATTACTTTTCAATTGTTTAATGTATTTGCTAAGTTTTTCTAGCACAGCAAATAAAAAGAGAAGACTCGTTCAATATATAATTCAGTTATAAATTAAATAAAAAAGGAGATATTAATTCAACAACACGTAAATTAACGATAAATGTATTCTTTTTTCGTAGAAAAATTAGAGTTTTCCTCTAGATTCGTGAGAAAATTTAGATAGATTTAATTCCTAGTTCTATTAAATGTCACAGAAGAACGAGCAATTTAATTATAACCATTTGGACAGTGAAATTGAATAATTAATTTGAAAGAAAAAATATCTGGATTGCATGGATTCCCAAAAAGTAGGGCTCTGGTGGGCTAGAATAAATACATCTTAATTTAAAATGCTCGCATCTATTTAAGTATTTACTGGCGTACTAATTTTAGCACAGTGTCTTTCTGTATTCATATGATGTTGAAAAGAGAAACATTGTTTTTTTCAAACAAAAAAAATCTTTTTAAATGCACCAAAATGTATCTATTTCATTGTTTGTTTTCCATTCTTTGAACATCACCTTTGAGAGTTCATTGGTTTAATATTTTGTAGATTTTGGCCCTCCTCCCCCATATTTTCGTGATAAACAAATAAACATGAAACAAAGCATTCAATATTTACAGATATTTTAGCATTTACTTAATTCTAATAGTATGGAACTGTACATATTTTTTTTACTTTTGAAAATAATTTATATTTTAAAAACAGAGGCTTCCTAGAATTTGTTACGGAAATTATACTATGATTTGTTAATTCTCAGTTAACCTTGCACAAGAAATAGGTTCAATATGTTTTATTTATAAATTTAACTATGCGCTGTCTTTATCAAATGATGTTAATATTAAAAAGAAAATTAGAAAACTATGTTCATAAAATACTAAATTTAACTAGTAAAACTCTTAAAATAATCTGATTATTTATTTCTAAAATTTACCGGTAACATTTATAAGCATACAGAATATTTCTAATTCAACAGAGTAAGACAGGAATAAAAATTTAGTTGTAATATTTTTTGAAAGAAAATCCAATGGGCTCTTTCTGCATTTTGTTAAATAGAAATTTTTTCAAAAATTTTTCTTGCTGTATTTGGAATGGATTTAAAGTAATAAATTTCCAATCGCTCGATAGCTATTTGAATCGTAATTAAAGAAAATGTGAGTCTGTATTTATTTTTAAATTAATATCGTTACGAATTTTGTATAAATTGGTGTGAGTGATTTGTATTTGGATGTGCAATGCCTTTGTATTACTCTATGCTATATTTATTTCATGTTAAAATTGTAATATTCACAAGCAACGCCATCCCTTACGTTATAATGACGATTTAATGGGAGCTTGTCGAAATATTGGCGATAGAGCCAAGTTGGCATCATTTTTGGCGACCAAGTTGGTGACTTTGGCGTCCATGTTGGCGAGTTCGGGACCCTCTGGATTCTTCTAGAAATTAGTAGAGAAATCCACTAATTTCACGATCTATGACGCGAGCGCATCTTTCTTGAAGTTTCGGCCCGGCTATAAATAGAGCGATACTCGCCGCAAGAGTCAGTCTGGTTTTAACTAGCGATTAGTGAACTTGCCTTGATCGTGATTAGCTCGGCTGTGCTTGTGAATAAGCTTATATATACGTGTATTTTTAAATACTGATAATTTTGTCTAAGTGCTGTTGAAGGTGTGAAATCCTTCTGATATTTATTCTGCGAATTTTGCTGTTGAATCCTGTGTTTCAAGGATTGATTTTCGACAATAAATTATTATCGCTGTTAAAGAACTGTCTTGTGTTTACAACTGATTTTGCATAAAATCCTCGAACCCCGATCTACGTAACAATATGAACTTATTATGTTCATTATTAACAAAGCCCATTATTGACAATTTTATCTACATTTTCTAGTGATAAATAAACAAACAAAATACCTATTTTAAATCAAATTTTTGTGCAACTTAAAATCAATAAAGGGGAATATTGTTTTTATCTATACTACAGTTTTAATACTATTCAATCAAATTATGAGCCAAATTTCGAAAATATTGAATCTTAGAACGAAAAGGAAAAGAGAAAATTTCAAAGAAAAATCTAAATGAATAGTTTAGCGAAAATTCTATAAATGAATGTTTCAGTTTTTAAAATAGTTTGTCGTACATCACCTGTTTCTTAAAAAAAAGTTACATTAAATCAGTTGGAGGCTAGTTACATTTTTTTTGTTGTATTTCACTTTCTTTACGGTTTTAAATAGAATGGTAATTGAAAGATTAAGAGATTATTAACAAAAATACACATTTTTAAGCAAATTATTATTTTTTGGTGAAATTTTTAAGTAGTTCTGACACATTTCAATAAATTTTAGGCTTTAAAATTGTAAATAAAAATGAATTTAAAATTTAATTCGAATGTCTTTGAGCATTTAAAAATATTCCATTGAATACTAACCATTAAAATAACTAATGACAAAATACTTTACACTGAAGTATAAAAATTGAGTTATTAATTAGGAATTAACAAGGATCAAATATACGCATATTTAGATCAAATATTTTATTCCCTTTTTTGCAATATCATAAATATCTGCTTAAAACTTACATTGCTACTTAAGTTCGGCACACCAGTGTATTTACTATATGGACTTTTATGTTTACAAGCAATTTGCAAAATTTTAAAGCTATATATGCAGTGTATTTTATATAAAATGTACCTAAAAATAAGGACATGACTCAAAAATTTAAAAAAATAGTTATTGGTTATTAATATTCAACTCATATATTTTAAAATGGGATGTTTTTAAAAATTAACAGATACATGAATATACAATTTATTGTAAAAATATCACTTCCAATGCTTTTAATTTAAACAAGTGAGAACTATTTAAATTTGGTGTACAAAAAGTTCATTTTCCTTGGTCGAGGACGTCCCAGTTACCTTCAAAAACATTCAAACATTTGAAGCTTTAATTAATTTTAACGTTCAAACTTCATATGTTTCTTAATATCAAAAAAATATTTTATATTTTTCTTCCTTTGGTAAAAAAAATCGAAGAATTTCGGGTAAAAGGACATTATATTAGTACACGTTATTTAGTATTAAAAATTAAGTTGTAATTACAGTAAAATTAATATAAGTATAGTAAAATTAAACTAAACTAAACTCAGTGGCGCAACAGCCCATGAGGACCAAGGCTAACTGTACCCATCTCTGCTTTCGGGACGATGGGTGTTAAGGTGCATGAGCAGATGTTCCGGCCAGGTGGTCAGTCTGATGCAAAAACTCCCAGTGTTTAGTTCCCAAGTAAACTAAGTATTAATTTATTGACCCACTGAAGGAATGGAAAGCTGAATCGCGACCTTTCCCAGCCCGGGATTTGAACCCCGGACCTGTGTCATGGAAGTGCGATACGCTGCCCCTTAACCACTGAACCTCAAAATACAATCAAAATATTGTGTTGTTAACTAAAAGGATCTAATTTAATTATCAAATTTAAAAATAAGGTTTCCTTGCATTTTCAAAAACGAAATCAAACATTTTAAATTGTGAATGTCTGACAAAATTTTATGAAATTAACTTTTATAATGAATTTACTACATTCCAAAACCTGATATTGACACTCTTGAGTTGTTCAAATTTATAGACAGTCAAGATGAGATCACTCTCCGGTTCTTCTAGTACTACGAGAATGTGAATCAGTGAAATACAATATATAATAGTGTTACTTTATCTATCCTAGTATGCATCATAAATCATCCAGAATGCAGAATCGATGTGATTTGGCTCTTTGATATTGCTCTTGTGTTGCTAAGTTGGCTCTACAGTTGAATACTTCTATATCTACGTTCACTGTTTGCTGGGAAATAGTTGGATCTGATATAGCATCAGCCTGTAGCAACAATTGTTCTTTGCTTGGAACCAATTAGTGTTAGCTATGCACTTCACGTACGTGATCCCTAGAAGATAATATCAGCCCTCTACCGTTATTGCATCGCTGGAATATTTTTGTTGATAGTAAATGCTGTTGGCTGCAGCTGCTGTTGTACCTAAGACAGTAGCATTCTTGGGACTTTTGTGGTTGCATTGCTGGCCAAATTCAGTAGCACCTTTCACCAGTTAATATTACTTTATTTATGGCATGTTCATGACAAAAGTACTCTCTAATGTCAAAGTGTCACAATATAATGTCTTTACAATTTCCCTCTATTACTATTTTTTACAAATTTGAGCTGCGTGAAATAAAAGTGCTCGTATATTGTAAGCTCGCGATGAATACTGATTTGCTATTATATTGGCCGGGAAGCGGAAATAGGCAAGAATGTATAGACGTTACTAATTTAATTTTTTTAGACAATGCTTTAAATCATTAAAATCTTTCGATTTTATTTTTATACATGAAGAGAAAATTGAGAATAAACCTGAAAAAAGTGCAAAATCAAATATACGAATGAAAACGCAATTTTAAGTTACAAATTATTGCAAATTTATCCAATTAGGTTGATTATTGTTAAAAGGTAGATATTCACATTTCTTTTTTAGAACTTTTTTCGGCATGGAACGCATTACTGTAATTTATATTAATTTATGTAAGGGAAATTGTTTCATTTAACAAGTGTTCCACACATTACGAATATATATGTGTGTATGAAAGTGGAAAAGTAACTTTGGATAAGAGAGAGAGAGAGAGAGAGAGAGAACTATCGCCCAGATCTAAAATCGTAAATGGCCTTTACCATTGCTCTTTTTTATTTATTGTCCTAAAAGTAATGTGTATCAAATCTTCCAGCAACTATTTTGATAAAAATAAGGCAACATTTATATTCAGTTGCAAGAAACGTCAAACGAGTTTTTCTTCTACAATTTTTTACAAAAAATAATATTTTTGTTGAAAATATTTCGAACTTTATTAAATGTTTTAAACTCCACATATGAGGACTGAAATGATAAATAAGAAAATATTTTGGAAGATATATCAAGAAAGTTATTCGAAAAACTTTTAAAATCCCATGAAAACTTTATATTTAACTCATTTAAATATTTACAGGGGGAATATTCTATAGGAATAAGTTTGTATTCTTTTTAAATAATGCAAATTATAGAACTTACATAAGGAATTGCTTACAATTGTATGCGTATAAACGCAGATAAAATAAACCAGCTTACTAAATTTTCAAACTTAATTAACTTTATTTTAAAAACAATGTCAAATCAATTTAATCAAATGGAAAAGAAAAGCTAAATTAAAGAGACAGAATTAAATGAGTGCGGTTCATTAAAATGATAGTGTGACGTTTTATTACTTCCTTAGCTTCCACGAAACCAATATCGGAGGAAGTCATTCTGGTCTGATAACACCTAAATTAGTTGCAGTTAAATGCAGCAAGTTCATTTTATCACTGTCGGGAGTAGATTGTGTTCGTTTACTTAAGCAAATCCAATTTATTTAAAAGTCAACGCCCATGTGTTTTCTGGGAATAAATTGATTAAATAAATGAAAAAGTTAAACTTTTGAACTACATCTGCATAAAATGGCAATTTTCTCAAACAATCATGAATTTGTCAGCAGTATTGGTACAAAATTTGCTATGCTTCATTTTACTCGAATTAAAATGAAAGAAACTGTGACTGGATGATTAATGGCTTGTGATGTAATTATAGCAATTCCACATTACAATAATTATAAAATAAACTTATAGAATTAGTTCGAAATTGTCATAATAAAAATTCATGAGATGTCTTTTGTTTTAATGAAACGCAGTACCCTACAAATTTCAAAAAAGAAAAAAAAAAACTTTTTTTTGTGGTTTATATCATTGAGATGTTTACGACCAAATTTCCGTTTTTAAGATATTCGAAGTTTTCTGAGCTTACGGTTTGATTTCGGTTTCATTATAAAGCATTATACCATTCTTAAAATTAATTAAATATGTTTTTGAGCACTATCAACTCTTTTACTGTGAAATTGTTATTAATTTCAATTTTCATTACTAAAAATATTTTTGCTTGATTATGTTTTGAGTTTTTTGAGCTCTTATAGTTAATTAAGGTAGATTTCAAGACATATTTTTGTTTTAAAAAGTAGTTTATATAACTTAGAAGCTTTATCATTAATTTTTTCTTGTTAAGAAAATTCCAATGCCAACGTGTTCGCAGGTTGCTATGAGAAACAATATTTCGAAGTGATGGAATACTACTGAAAAGGATGTACCTAAAAATCAGCCCTCAACAGGTACTGCCTTAGACTTTCGAATATAGGTATACTGAATTCAAGTATTGCAGATAAAACTGAATATTTTTCCATAATGTACTAAACTACATTATAGTAAACATATATTGTAGCCCTATTTTTTATTATTTTAAAGTTGCGCAACAAAAGCTCAAACTTGTTAACTCCCCAAATTTAAAACTGAAAAAAAATTAAATTTTATGTTCAAACCTGGCGAGTTTAGCTTAAGTTAGTATCCTTATCATTTTGTGTGTAAATGGTTTGTATTTCAAAACTTTTGTGAAAATATTGTGTTAAGATTAAGTGGAATAACCTTTCATTGTAACAAATGCCTGCAATATCACGCAGAAATATATTTTGAATTAAAAAAAAGTTTTCGGTTATATACTTAATTAAAGTAGCGTTTTAATGTAGAACTTATGTTGGAAAATAACTTATTAAAAAATAAGAGCTTTACAACCATTATTAGATTTTCCTTTTCATGGCTTTACAAACTTTAAATGTGTTTTTCTCAAACTTTGAATTTGGAAGAGATAAGTGTTTTCTAATCCATAAGGTTTTTTTCTGGTAATGATACAGTATTGAAATTTTTTGTATATACACCCACAAACTTATGTTCTACAAAGGTTAGTATGCCTTTAGGGGTTTGAGATCTGTAGTTATTTTTTTTAAGAGCTAAAGCTAATATTTAAAAAAGTTTCGTGTTTTTTCGAGGTTTATCTAGAAAAATAATTATTAATTATTATTAGTTATTAATATAATTTCAAATTCATACTAACGTTTGCTTACAATATCTCAGAAACATTAATCATTTAAAATAACTAAAAAATTTTAAAAATTGAGCATTTTATAAGAGTTAAAAAAAATTCTTAATTTTTAAAAATTGTAACGTATCGGCCGTCAAGCTGACTTTTTAGTTTCAGAATCTCAACTTAATAATATAATTCGAATATAAAACATAATTCTTTTTACTGCTACTGTCTACAAAAATTGGTTTGTTACTGTGTAGCCCTAATTCTTTTACTTTTACAGAATTTTTAACATGAAATTATTCATATACTCGCGTGATTTTTCTAGTAGATAATAATAAAAGTTAAACGATATTTTTTGTAAATATTCTTGTAATTATTAATCATATTTATAAAACAGTTTCACGATATAATATGCATATATGTAACGGAACTCACAGCATCTCTACAGTTCAGCAGGTTTAACTGTAGTTAAACAGAAAATTTAATCTTTGCAGGTATTCATGTGAAGTTTGGTACTCCCCTAGCTAA
The DNA here is from genome assembly GCA_019973975.1 of Trichonephila clavata. NCBI lineage: Eukaryota > Metazoa > Arthropoda > Arachnida > Araneae > Nephilidae > Trichonephila > Trichonephila clavata. Next base: position 47,206 of record BMAO01016314.1, on the reverse strand, counting down.
CATGCAAAAGCGTTTAAACGAAATTAAATGCTTGATATGTAAAACTGCGTCATTTTTCAATGCGGTGTATAAAATTAAAAAACACCAATTTGCTAAAACTTGTATAAAAATAATTATTTAAAAACTAAAACAATCAATTTGAATACATATAGTAAGAGATAGGTAAAAATAGTAACTTTTTAAAAGAGAAACTATTCAACTGTCCATCTTTAAAAGATGGAATAGGATTGAAATGGTTTGTTAAACAATAACGTCTCAACGTTATCAAAGTTCAAATTAATGTCAAATTAGTCGTTTTCCTGGTAGCCTTGGGATAAGATTATTCTGATTAAGTATATACACTCTATAACTTAAAAGATATTTTAAGATGGTAGAAAGCTCGAATTTTTCAATTATAATATAAAAATGAATAAATACATCCGTAAAATAAAATAAATTTATCCTTAACTTTGATAACAATTTTTGTTTCATTTTATTAATACGAACACAGAAGAAAACAACAAACATTCCTTTTTCTACTGAGTCTTTTTTTATTTAAGCATTCAAAAATAATCCTTTTCTTAGAATTAAATATTTTAAAGAAATTGTAACTTCTTATACCAAAGGTACACTTATAAACTTGCTTACGACTTTGATGTCCCTTTTTGCTCTAAAGCATGCGAATCAGTGAACTGTATCATCTAGATAAAATAAGTATAATATATTATTTTATGTAGGATCAAGGGAAGAAACTTTCAGATTTCCCAAAAGAACATTGTGCCCTCTCATCGTAAGTTAAAATTTACACAAATATAGTTAAGTTTTATAAGAATAAAAGGACACACAGACAAAATTAGAACCGGAAAAGCTTAGTTTCCTGAAGAGAAAAGAGTGTCGAAAGTGAGAAGAAAGAGGCACTAGCTCTTCTGATTGGACGAGCTTGGAGAAAAGTCAAAAAGCAACAACTTGGCAAAATCGGAGGGGAAATGAAGCACTGTCTCTATAGATGAGCGAGCCAAGCAGAAAAAGATGAAGTGGGTGCACATGTGTGCGATTTTTCTCCTTTTAACAGACAGAGAAATGGAAACTAAAAACGTTCCATCGGAAGAGTAAACTAAAGGTGAAACTAATAATTTAAGACCTTTGCACATAGCTGTAAATGAGAAAAAATTATTAGAGCTATATTTTAAAAAAATTATACATAAACATGATTAATAAATTATTACAGACACACTTTTGAGAGAGCTATTGAGAAAGAATCCGAATAACTTTAGATTAATTGCTGATTAATTTCATCTGCTTAAAATGTGGATATTCAAACTTTAATTTGAGATTCAATGCAAAGAACTTCTTCTTTAAAGTTTGAATAATCCTGTGACGGATCTATACGCGTTCTTCCACTAATCCTCTTGGGAAATTTTTGGGCTAGCATTCATAACCAGCCCTTTTGGAGTGTGTGAGAGTGATTTTGGGGTTTATTGGCGCAAGAGCCGATTTCGGCTATACTGCGCCAAACATCCAGCCCTTTTGGAAGAAGAAACCGTGATGTGCAGATTAGGTCAGTTATATATAGTAAAGGCTTTCTAGCTAATGAGAGATAGAGGAGAATAGATGAATAGGCGGAGTTTCCTGGAGATTGAAATATTGAGAAGCTGACGCTAAGGAAAGATATCTATCTATCAGGTATTTGTAAACATTGATAGCGCGTTTGGGGGATTAAATAGTTGAAGATATTTAAGTGACGATTGGTCACCATATCTAAACTGTAAATCTAATGTTAGAGTAGTGGATTGATCCACAAAAGGAGGATAAATTTAATAGATGTCTTCACACACACACACACACACACACACACACACACACACACACACACACACACAACACACCACACACACACACACACACACACACACACACACACACACACACACACACACACACACACACACACACACAAGTATAATTTTCCCGCAAAATGCAAAATTAGACACTTACATATTTATTACAAAGTCTTTCGCAATGAACAAAAAGAGTACCAGTAGATTATTGAAGAAGTAATAGGAATAAAAACACAGTAAACATTGTTAAAGGCAATAAAAGGTTTTTTCTTAGATGTTTTCAGCTAATTTGCGCTAAACACTCGTCGTTTAACGAAAGCAATGTATAAATCTAATCTAGATAGTATTCCAAATGTACTACAGAATCAACAGAAGGAGATGCGCTGACGAAGAAAAGGATTAACATTGAAGGAAGTATATCAGGACATTCAGTGGGCGAATTATCCATGACTAGCAAAATTTCATGAGAGAAAAGAAAGTCAATAGTGCATCTTGGGATTGACCTAAGAATAGTAAGTCATTCAGAGGGAAGACATTATCTGAAAATCACAGCACGAAAAGTAACTAAACGTGGCCTTCGTAAAAGTCCTTAGAATGAAAGGTATAAATGTGAACTTTTCTTCTTATTTTTTTTTAAATTCCTGTGCAGAAGTGAATTACGATAGAACATAAAATGATTAAATAAAAAAATTTGAAGAATTGTTTCCCCATACAAAAATTTCTTCTATACGTCATAATTTTCTGAAAAAATATATTTAATGCAAATCATTTTGTATGCATATCAATAGCAAATAATTATAAGTTTTGTACGATTAATTAAGACGTATTTAATTTTAATAAGAATAAATGACAAGCAATACCAAAAAATATTTTTATTCATTTCTAGAAAATATAGGCATTTTTGGAAATGCCTATTACTTATTTTATTTTATAAAAAAATAAAATATTTTACATTTAATGAATCAAAAAAGTTAGTTGAAAACAGAAAATATGAGGGAAAAAAATCCCAACCTTGGTTACGAGAATCCAAGGAAAGTTTCAGTAAGGAGTCTATATCTATTGCAATTTCTCTTACGCAGGAAATTCAAAAATAAAAAAAAAGGTGAAAAACTACTTATCGAAGTGTCAACAGAAGACCTAAGGTCCCATACTTACAGTGGGAGTTTCGTTGAATGAATAAGAAGAATGAAGATACATTAAGTCAAAAGAATGAAGATGCATTAAGAATGAAGATGCATTAAGTCAAAATCACAATCTTACTTCAGAAAGATGTTCCTTATATTTTTTGAAAGATAAACATTGACATTGTTACGAAGTTAAACACTTTTCAACTGTAGAGGATCCACTTAAATAACAAGTAGGCTCCATCAGAGAAAAGCCTGATTTATTCTGGAGCTCTCCAGTAATTACTATAGATTTTCTCCCAACAGGAACACTTACGCATTAATCTACAACATCACAGGCCCTCAAATCCTTTAAATATTAAACAAAATATTTTAAATCTTAACCTAAAGTTCGCACAAGGCAAATGAAAAACATAGTCCTTGTCATATGTTTGATTTCAATATTGCTTAACTGCATCAATCTTACAGAGGCTCGGAAGACCTTCTAGGAGCTTCTAAAGTGTTCTTATGAAATCATTCTAGAACTTTCTTGACTTTTCTAGGTGTATCAATTTTTATGGCCAAATGTGGAGACCAAATGTTTCGTACACTCTCTTGCCAAAGTCCCTCCTGTTAATCAAAAGAGATGAAAGAATATTATCTCTTGGTTTGGAAATGATCTTTCCGGCCACAATACCATTTTCGCAGAGAAGCGAACAAAGTTCGGCCACAATACCATTTTCGCAGAGAAGCGAACAAAGTTCAAAATCTAGAAAATATAGGCATTTTTGGAAATGCCTATTACTTATTTTATTTTATAATAAAATAAAATATTTTACATTTAAAGAAGCAAAAAAGTTAGTTGAGAACAGAAAATATGAGGGGAAAAAATCCCAACCTTGGTTACGAGAATCCAAGGAAAGTTTCAGTAAGGAGTCTATATCTATTGCAATTTCTCTTACGCAGGAAATTCAAAAATAAAAAAAGGTGAATAAATTAATAATCCTTACATTCATCCAGTGTCAACAGAAGACCTAAGGTCCCATACTTACAGTGGAAGTTTCGTTGAATGAATATGCATTAAGAAGAATGAAGTTTTCATTAAGTCAAAAGAATGAAGATGCATTAAGAATGAAGATGCATTAAGTCAAAATCACAATCTTACTTCAGAAAGATGTTCCTTATATTTTTTGAAAGATAAACATTGACATTGTTACGAAGTTAAACACTTTTCAACTGTAGAGGATCCACTTAAATAAATAACAAGTAGGCTCCATCAGAGAAAAGCCTTATTTATTCTGGAGCTCTCCAGTAATTACTATAGATTTTCTCCCAACAGGAACACTTACGTATTAATCTACAACATCACAGGCCCTCAAATCCTTTAAATATTAAACACAATATTTTAAATCTTAACCTAAAGTTCGCACAAGGCAAATGAAAAACATAGTCCTTGTCATATGTTTGATTTCAATATTGCTTCACTGCATCAATCTTACAGAGGCTCGGAAGACCTTCTAGGAGCTTCTAAAGTGTTCTTATGAAATCATTCTAGAACTTTCTTGACTTTTCTAGGTGTATCATTTTTATGGCCAAATTGGAGACCAAATGCTTTCGTTCACTCTCTTGCAAAAGTCCCCCTGTTAATCAAAAGATTGATAAAAGAATATTATCTCTTGGTTTGGAAAATGATCTTTGGCCACAATACCATTTTCGCAGAGAAGCGAACAAAGTTCAAAATTTCCGTAACAATATAAACCTTTTAATCACATTTTTATGTCCCCTGACTTTTCACCTACGACTGTTGTGCCTTTAAGGTACTGAAAAGAACTCTTTCTGAGCACAAATTTACCACAATTGATGGAATCTAGAAAGTAGTGAAAGAGAAGAATGGGGAAAGGGATTTAATAAAAATCTTCTATATATGGGGAGCACGACGCAGTCTTATTGCTCGAAAACAAGGTTTTATCAGATCGAAGGGGAAAAAAAACCGGTCTTTACAATTTAAACTCCTCAAAACTGTCCCGAAATCGTTCGAATATGTGTAAGCGTTCACTATAACATTTCCTTGATTTCATACTTATTTAAAATGTTTCTTATCGTTAGAAATATTTTCCTACAACGAGAGATTTACTTAAGATTTCTGAAAGTCGGAGATGCTTGTGTGCTTTATATAATCATATATTTTTATCAGTAAAATCCATTGTAATTTATAATGTTTTATACCACTGACATTATTTGTTCTGCTTTCTAAAATTCTTTTTCCGTTATTTAAACACATTTATACGATTTATTATACAATTATATTTTTCTCTATGTCCATTATAAGAATTACCCACTTATTTTCCTAAGGTTATGCGTGATACACAGTGCTGTTTCAAAAGTATTCTAAAAATAATAAAGAACTGAAAACAAATCCTTTTATTTGTGCTCTGTATAGAAGGATACATTTTTCACGCAATTCTGATAGTGAATTTTTAATCTATTTTCCATGAAGAATATTTCAGTTGATTAATGTCAACTGTATTTGAGGAAAACCTTTTTAACAGAGATGGAGTGTACATATACGAATAAAAATCTATTTTATGTCTAACGTTCATTTAATAATTTTTTTGTCGTTTGTTTCCATTTTCATTTGAATTAAGATTTCAAAAGACGATTGTGTGTGATTTTTTGTAGGTTTTTTAAATATAAAAATAGTATAACATTTTAAGATCCTCCCAGATTTATAAACAGGCTTAAGGCCTACTCTGTTCATATCAGTATACGTGACCTTGAGGCCTCAGATGATATTCCGATCAGATGGTCTGTCTGACGCAAAACCCTCAGTGTTAAGTTCCCAAACAAGCTTGGTACTCATTTATCGAGCTACTGAAGGGATGGAAGGTTGAGTCGACCGTGCCCAGCCCGAGGTTTGAGCCTTGGGGGATCTGAGTGTGTAAGCACGATGCACTATCACTCAGCCACTGGGCTTCAGAAGAAACTAATACCCTAATAAATAATACATTTGGTCCCTAAATTAAATTATCTTCTTCAATGGACCTATTATAAATTGTAATATTTATCAAAAACGGTCACTTGTTAAGTGAACTGTTCATAAAAAAACTAAATAATTTAGAAACACTAGCACATAACTGAGGTGTATATTATCATTTTTCATATGTTCTATTTCCTGCATTCATTTTAGAATTAATGAGAAACTGAAAGATAACGATTAATTTAATTTAAAAAATGGTTTGAAAATTTAAGAATTTAATTAGTAAATTTCCTGTTAAATATTTTGAAGAAAAGCTTAAGCTTAAATTACACATGCAGTATTAATTGGATAAAACTAACCTTAAAGATATCAAATAAATTTCATTACTATTTTCTGAAACAGTTTAGGACATTGATTATTATGAGGAAATGAAGTTATCTGTAACTACAATTACTTTACATCCTTTAATGAAGATCCGTATTATAGCTCCCAAAATAAATACTCGAAATCATTTTAATTTTGCTCTGAAGAATTAAACGCATTAAAATAAATATTTAATCCAAGAGAATGTAAGACATACTTATTCTAACATAAATAAACTGGTACTCTTCAAAGAGCTTCATTAAGGTAAAATAATTTTAATGTACCATATTATCATTTTCGTAAGCGTGAAGATTCTGACTTTACTCTAGTAATTAAGACCACAACATCATTATACTGTCTTTAGGAGAACTTTTGTCAGTGTTACTACGTGTGTGCTTGACTGTTAATGTAATTAAAATTCTTCTTGATGTCAGAATCATGAAATTTGGTTTTCTTAAACTTTTTTCTTAAAAACGAAGCTAAATTTATTGTATTGTGTGTGTGATTAGAATACACTTTCTGAATTATAAAAATATATGAAACTGAAAACAAATATTTATTCCAGCATACCTAGTTAGAATGTGTGGGGTTTTTGGTCTAATCGGCACCCCTCTCTCTCCGTCCTGCATGGTTAAAGGTGTGGGGGAGGGAAACAAAGCATCACCAACAACTTCCATAATAACACTTAATTTTATTTGTCTTTACACACACTTAAGAAATCACAAGTGAAACTACAAAAGGAAACCTAGGAGTGATATATAAAGCGTTATCTAATCTCAATACCCAACTCTAAGTAAACCGGACTACTTAAACTAGATAAGGAGAACAAGCGTTAATGAAGCGATAACTAATTCTATCTATTTTAAATCCCCAATCTAACAATTTAATCTCTTAGCAATTACTTCCTTAACTCGAGCTATGTTTGTGAATGAAATATTTCAATATTCACACTTACGTAACAGCTCCCTGGCTCCTTCTATCTTACATCTACAAAACCTATATAGACTTTACATAGTCAAACTAATTTAAATATCACGGTTTCTTCTTGAAAGGCTGTGAATTAATGTGAATGCTAGCCCCAAAGTTTCCCCAAGAGGATTAGTAGGAAAAATGTCGTGAATAGAACCGTCACAAATGTATCTAAAAGGTTTATCACTCAGATCAGCTTTTCTCAAACTGTGGGGCGTGCTCTCTTAAGGAGGCATGATATTGCTATATTGGGGTCGCTAGTATATTGAAGAGTAGAAAATAAAGGATTTGAAATAAGTATTAATTTACTGAAAGGAACCAAAACAAAATACATTCTGACATAATAAAAAATAAATACATATTTACACTGATTCAATATACCTATAAATGTATCAGTATTGCACAATGTTTTTTTTTAATTAATTTATCAGTGCTAAATTAAAAAAAAAGTTTACTAATTACTAGTGCCTCCCATGGGATTGTAAAATACGAAATTTAATACAAATTTTGAAAATTTGTAAGGCTTGTAATTAAAGTGGTATTGTAGATTTACGCGTCAAAGTACATTTTTTATTGCATTCAATATATTATATACATTTTTATTCTGTATTGGGGAGCAATAAAAATTATGATTCAAAATCGGGTCGCAAATATTGAAAGTTTGAAGATTACTGACTTAGATCATATTTTACCATGAAACAGTTTTTATAGATTAAGGAAACCGACTACCTTTGAAACCATGAATTTGAAAAAAGGAATAAATGAATTTTTTTGAAATACAATGTCACTTGAACTTTAAATATAAGATTGCTTTATATAAATTTGCAACTTTTGGGTAAAAAAATGAAAGGTAAATGACATATTTTCAAAACATTCTGATTAAATGCTTTTGTAATAATAATATTTTGCTTCTATGTAATTAAGACCTCTACAGAGCATGAACTAGGGTGTTCGAAAAATTCACATTATTTTCAGCATTATTATCAATTAAAATAATAACCAGTGTTTTTTGTTAAAATTTGTCAATTCTGATCCATCAAAATATAAATAAATAAAAATATAGAAACATTTTTTTTCATAAAAAGAGAATGTTTTGAAATTATAACATTCTTTTTTCATATTTTGCAAAAAAATACTTCTTGAATAACTTTTTACTGTAATAATACTCGTAAAACAGTTTTTAAAAGCATATTCTAATTCAGGTGACAGTAAATATCCAAAAAAAAATTGTTCATTTATACACTTTTTCAAAATCATTGTTTTGAACACGGTGGTGTACCTTAAATATAAATGATAACAAAAGCTTACATCTTGAGTAATTAATTGGGTTATAGTTATACTGGTTTTTAATAGGTAAATGCTTTGAAAATGTTAATATTTATTTCACACACACAATTTCGAGTTTTTTATATTTTTTACATTCTTTACTTTTTTAAATATATTTAATCCTTTGGACGTTACAAACGCTCTGAGCATGTTCACCTCAATCTATGCTTCAATTTTATTGACGCGCTGCATGCGTCTTTTTGGAGATTTTGCACTGTTTCAAACATTACAAACGCGCGTGTATAACTTTCTAAAGTAGTTTCTTCTTTCACAAATACGAGGGTTGGAACTTTAATAGTGGCAACAATTTATTTATATGGAATATTAAAGTGATTAATGTCACCATGTTTTACAGAACTTTTATATAGTCGTCAGTATTGTTTATAACCCGTTTCCAACGATGAAGAAATCGCAGAACACCTGCAGAAGTGCCTGTTCTGTTGATTGTTAGAATGGACCGGTCTACAGCCCCAAGAATCTCTGGAACAGTTTTCAAGTGAATGTCATGGAGTTATTCCTTCATCTTGTAATAAAGTCACAAGAACTTAGATCTGGGGCTCGATCATTGTCCATTAGTGCGGAAACAGCAGGGACGTCTTAAGGCATGGGCCAACTGGGCCCGGGCCCAGGATCTCGCCTTAAGTGGGGGGCCTCGTTTCGTTCTCGACTTTGTTTTAATAAGATCCTGATTCAGATAATTTTAATGGTCAAATACTATTCCCGTACATATTCTCCAAAAAACAGGGAATTTCAAACTGCATGTCGATTGGCAAAAGTGGTAATATTGTATTATTATGTAATGACCGTTGTCCATGTCTAGGCCTGTGCTTAATACCATAAACAATCATTCAACTCATAGTCGAAATGCAGCCATCGGTCGAACCAGTTTGTGCTTAGGTTTTTGTGATTGTGAGTCGTGCACATTTATTTGTATGAAATTCCCATTTTTGAACGAGTATTTAGCAATGCATGCTATATACTGTCTACTTTTAAGAATTTCAGATAGGGCCTACTTTTGCACAATGGCCCAGGGCCTCAAAAATCTTAAGATTTCTCTGGGCCCAGGACCTCAAAGAGTCTTAAGACGTCCCTGGCCAACAGCATATGTACTTCTGTTTTTCTGACACTAGGACGACCTGGCCAATGCATGTCTTCCACATTTTGGAGTTATTCATTGAAAGCTTTTACCCATCTTGCTACAGTTCTGTAAGGCAATGCAGATTCCCGGAAAACCTCTTGAATCCCTAGATGGCATTGCCGTGCTGTACCACCTCTGGCACATTCAATTTTTATCCATCTTCATTGTTCTTGTTTTGAAAACATCCTGGCAACACTTACTTTAGACCGCAAGCTAATACAAGGATCAGTTCTTCGAGTCACTCTGAATGCGCGTGACGTAGGAAAGATGAGACTTTTTGCTGAGAGGTAAGGTAGGTATGTAGCTCACATGTGGCATACACGACATTTTTGGTTTTGTTGCGTAGCGTTTTTACAGCAGTGTTGCCACTATTTAAGTTCCAACCCTTGTAGATGGTAGCAGTTGAGTGCATAGTAGAGATTAAAATACAATATTTCACGAGAATCAGTACTTCATTTTTAGGTGTGAAATGGTGTCAGTGGAAAGAGAGCGTTTTTATACATATCACCTTGTCTTAAAATATATCATACTCTGAGAAATTTCTAAGCAAAACAATATGTATATTATGCAAATAATATATATGCATTCTTAGAAATATTTTACTTTAGTGCTAATTAGTTTAATTAACTAATTATTTAATATATATATATATATATTTATAGTATCATAAGATGAAAAAAATACACAGTATAATAAATGATAATACTAAATTATACCACTAACAAAGCTAGAAGATACTAACCACATTTTGTAATATATGTATATACACTGCTGGCCACCGTAAATGCAACACCAAGAAAGACAAGAGATAGCGCAACAAAATTTATTTTGTAGACAACATGTTGGCCAAGTATCAAATGATTAAATTTATAGACTTCTGTGAAGTGTGGTTCCTGCCAGAGTAGCCACCATTGTTGGAGATCACCGCAGCCACACGCCTCGGCATTGATTCAAAGAGACTTTGGATGTGTTCTTGGGGTACAGCAGACCAAGCAGCTTGAACACTTTGCCAAAGTTGATCTGGTGTGGCAGCTGGGGGTGTAATCTGGGTCAATCGTTGAGCAACCGTGGACCACATGTTTTCTATCGGCGAAAGGTCCGGAGAGCGAGCCGGCCATGGAAGCATTTCAATCTGGTGATTGACGAAGAACCTTTGGACATTGCGTGCCACATATGGTCGCGCATTATCCTGTTGAAATATGGCTGTGGCCAAGCCCTGAAGGTAAGGAAGGACAACTGGCTCCAACACCTCGGAGATGTAGCACTGGGTGTTAAAGTACAGGCAATGCGTAGTAGAGGAGTGAGAGAATGATATACAATACCACCACATACCATAATACCAGGTGCAGACCAGTGTGGCGGTGCATGACGCAGCTGTTCAGCATCCTCTCTCCACGTTGTCTCCAGACTCTAATACGACCATCGTGGTGTTGCAGACAGATGCGTGACTCGTCAGTAAAGACAACTTCATTCCATTCTTCCCACATCCTTCTTTCATCGTACCATTGGTGGCGGAGATGTCTGTGGTTCTGCGTCAAGGGTAGACCAAGCAATGGACGTCTTGCGGACAGACCACTCTGCTGTAAACGACGTCGAATGGTACGCGCAGACACTGAATGATGCGTTACAGACTCAATGTGCTATGCTATGGTTCGTGATGTGACTGAGCGATCCGTCACTGCCATGCGCACAATTTGGCCTGTCCTCACGAGAAGAGGTGCACTGAGGTGGATGCGATCGACCACGTCGGTTCGTCTTACCCTTTGCATCCAACGGTCACATATCCGCATTATAGTTGTTTGGTTTCTTCCAACACGACTACCGATTTCCCTGAAAGATAATCCACAATCTCGGTGTGCAACTATCCTTTCTCTGTCGAACTCAGATACTTGACCAAAAGCTGATCGCTGTTTTCTACGAGACATAACTGATCGCTTTTTGAGAAAACCACAAGAAAAATACAATTGCCAAACTTGAAATCGTCGAAATCTCCAAGCCTTAAATAGCGCTTTGCGGTGGCGCCACAGGCATGCGTGATGTGTGTCTGCGCTGAAATTCTAATCATTTGCATATCTCACCACCGCTAATGCATGTTGTAAATTTCATGTTATTCGTGTGCTTCCTTCAGGGTGTTGCATTTATGGTAACCAGCAGTGTATTTTACTAATATATATACAATAGTAATATATATACTAATAGTATAATATATGTATATATATAATACATATATACATACATATATTACTATTTATTATTTAATATTTTGATTATTTGATTGGGGTTAAATTGTAACAATTGTACTAAATTAACGTTTCTTAAGAAGAACCGCCTCCTACAATACAATACACGCTTCTTTCAAAAAGCACGCATTTGAAAAAAATTTAAAAAAAAAAACGCTGGGGAAGATTTAAACGAGGAAAATTTAACGGCTTAAATGTAAAAACGAAGCCTTTAATGATCAAAACGTTTGCTTGTCATATTTTTTCAAAGTAAACAATAAAATTATTGAAACCAGCATATCACTTTTACAAAGCTGTGTCCCCACGGTGTAGATGAAGGCATATTTCTCGATATATCTAAGCATTTTCATGCATTCTGACTATGTGACCACGTTCGAAATAATCGGTTTAGTTATAAGGTTTTCAAGTCCGTCGTAATATAATTATTGGCTGTCTCCAAAGAATTGCAACGGTTGCAAGGAAGGAAACAAATTCTATCTTTTAATTGGTTTAAAGGCAATTACATTCACTATTTCAAGACAATTGGTTTATTTTCAAGGGTGTTTCAAATTTCCAACCCACCAATATATTTTTTACGCTTATTTGTAAGTAACTCGAGAAGTTTTATCACTTATAAGCACATAACAGAAATTAAAATAATAAACGATACATTAAGTCAATGAAAAAACATTTACAGAACGTAGATTCTTTTTGAAAATTTCTTCTTTTAGAAGAAAAATTTGCGATTGCCTGGGAGACTGATGAGAGAATTAAGGTAGGTTTATTTTTAGGCGTTTCTAATTGAATGTCGCAGTTGAACGGATAATGTGATTATGATCTTTTAGTTTCGATCGTGAAGTTAAATAATTAACTTCGGGAATAAATATTTCAGTAACTGAAATATAGTTTTTTTTTGTTACGGACTGTTAATACCTGTGTCGTTTTAATCGAAAACTACTTAGCTGCTACTTATTGTTAGGTATAACATAATGTGTCTTAATTTTAATCAAGAGCAAGCTTAATGTTTTTGGAACGATATTTATGAAGAATTTACCTCGTATACTGAGTTTTTTACATTTTTATTACTTAAATAAGTAAATATAAAGGGAAGAATTAGTAAATATAAATGCAGAAAAGTCCAAATAAAAGTAGAAAAATTTTGTTTTTGTATTATCATTCTATTAGTGTATTTTGAATGCTACTTGTTAAAAGTCTCATAATTTAGCTGGAATTGAAATTTTAATCATTAGCTTACTAAGTTTAAAGGAAGTTTGAAGCAAATATTCGAAATTATCGGACTAATTTTAAGGGTTATTCCTATTTTGTAAGTAAGGATATGCGCCGAATGGATTAGCCACCCATATCTCCAAATACTATAGAACATTATAGGGATGCTCATAGGAGAGAAATTTCCATTCTCCTTTCCCCGCCCAGAACTACCCCGGACCTGAAAACAGCTATACTGTAGGAGAAGTAGCGAATGACCCAAAGACTCACAAATTATATCTTTTGGCTCATGAATTCAGATTTTGATAGCTGTATGTGTAAAAGGTATCATAATCCTTACTAATATTTTTTATTTCATTTTATGTTTTCTCTTTTAAAGTTTCCTTTGCTGATCAACTGTACGTACGGTCACGCGCGTGCCTTTTTACCCGCTTTGTTGTAGTTGACTTATTCCACCCGATTTAGCCGCAGGCTCTACTATAGGGGTCGACAACCTTTTAGCTGTGGCGTGCCAATTCAATCTACCAATCTGATTCAGCGTGCCACACATTAGGACATTTTTGAACCAATTCAACTCCCGCGATAATACATGCAGCGTTAGAGAATAAAGGTCAATAATATACAAGGTCGTACGCAGGAGGGTTTTTACAGTTTGTTTATATATTAGTTTTGCATCATTTATATAAAGATATTTCTCAATATAAAAAATAAACTCACAGCATAAAATACAACTATTTCTTCAACAAAAATTAAAATTATATATATCCACATATTTTATGTATTTTTAAACATATCTATAAAAATAAGAAATAGACAACATGAAATGTTAGTATTTCCCTTCATTATAGTTAAGTAAAAATTTTAGTGCGTGCCTAGTGTTTGCACTGCTCTACTTTCATATCGCAAAATCAGGAGTATAATATGTGACCTCCATTTTGACACGATTCTGGACATTCATTTGTTAAGCAATTTTTTTTGCGGATTCGTAATATTTTTCGTATGAGGAAATAATTTTTTTCATAGATACGTAGAACCAAAAGCGGAGAGCAGAGTATGAGAAATTTTCTCTTTTCAAACAACTAAATCTTTCCAACAATGACATTCAATAATTGACGAAATAGCTGTGAGTTTATTTTTGGAGTTATCCTTCAGATTTTTTCGTAGTTCCGAAGATGTTTGTCAAATAAAGTTCTATACAAATTTATCAGCTTCCATTCACTCAAAAATTGACAAATTTGTAGAGTTTTGCAAAGTGCCACTGAGAATTGTACCATGTGTTATGGGTTGCAGATCCCTACTCTACTAGGTCCATGAGCCCAAGAATCTTCAAAAAATCATATACAAGAAGAGGATTGGAGTATATGTTCTCCTTTTCAAGACCCACGCAGTTCTCCAGATGTTCTGTAAAGGCCTGCTCTGAGATGCATTTGGCACACATCAAATAGACCTTTTTCCATCAACAAAAGAGAGGCATTTTATGTACCCACTTTCAAGTTTGGAAATCGTGGACTGGATGACTATCCGCCTTGATGGTAAGGACACTGGGACCTGCCTATTGTACCAGGGATGAACCAGCCTAATTTTTTCCTAAATGCTAGTTTCAGATTTTTATTTTGGAGCAGATCTTAAAGAATGTCAGGGCGTTTCTTGTCACTGGAACTTCAGTGGCGCCTTCCTAGGCCAAAAGTTCAGTCATTTCATTTCCATAGAGTCCAGTATGGGAGGGGATTCATTGGAAATAGATCTCGTGCTGACGTGAAAGCTCTTTAAGAGTATTGAGAATTGAAATTTTATCGCCAAATTTAGTCCAGTTACATAAGTGCTGGACGACACAATACGCCTATAAGAAAACATTAAACTCCATGTATCTGTGAAAGATGTTACAGTTTTAAAGGTGTTAACTGTCCCATAAATGACAATTAGCTCAGATCTCGCTTTTTAATGTAGGTCAGGGATAGTTAAACATTTATATCTACCTCATTAACTTTTGTATCTCTGTTAGTAGAAAACTTTGTAACCCCTGAACCGTTTCCATAGCAGTGGTATGAAAACAGAGAAGTAATTTTATTTAATAAAAGTTATAAATCAGAGTTACAGAGATTTAAAGCATATAAATTACATAATAATGCTTATGTACCAAATACTTTATGTTGTACTTTCCTAGAGTTGGGTAAAATAAATCTTTAAAAAAATTCCCAAGATATGCAATAGCAAAAAGTATCGATAAACCAAATATCTTTTATTAATTATTTGGATATTAGATAGATATTTTTTCATATTTTTCCATAGGTTTTCCTATCCGCCACGGTTGAGTTTATTTATTTTTTCATCATATCTAATTTCTAACAGATCTCGTAACAACATGCATCAACCTATTCAATATTTGTGGTATAAAAAGGCCTTTTCTCCAATCATACTTCTTCGATTTTAAAATATCTTCAAATCGTTTTTCTGTATCCAATTTAAATTCGTTGAATTGGCTACTGAATCTATCAATATGCTCTGAAGTTACACTCTTTTTTATGGATGAAAATTCAGGAAAGAGCTATGAAACTTTTTTTTGAATAAAGTAGTTCAAATTTGTCAATAAATAATCAAACAATACCTTGAAAATCCGTAAAAGTTATATTAGCTTCTTGAAACTTTAAATTAGCATATTTAAATCTCTTTAAAATACTTTCAAAATAAAAGGAAACATTTTTAAACTTTTTTAACTTAGAACACAGATAGGTCTCATTTTTTTTTTCAGAAAGTTATATGAGACTATATTTATAAAAAAAATAAGTCAAGTACGTACTCTTTGGCCGTCACCGAATCTCTGTATCTATAAGTAACATATAGATTTCATTATTGGTGCAGCTGTGGAGCATCACTAAAATCTGATTTCTCCCTAAAATAAATAACCAAAAGAGAAAATTCTCTTCTTCTCATTGTAAGTAAAACATATTTTTATTTTCTTAATCAATTTTTTAGGATAATTTTAATTCTATACACATTTTAGCTACTGTTTTATTCTCGCAAAGAACTTCTAAATTCAAATCACAAACTGAGCGCTTCGGGCTTTTCGGTATTATTATATTATATATATATTCCCAGTACTATATCTCTCAATTTTACCCAGAATAGAGGTTTTAAACTTAATTCGATTCAAATTGCCCCACTCCGCAAAATGATCAACACAATAGGCTTTTATATAATTACAATTCTAAGCCACCTTAACTATTCATTAAAGTATTACATTTTAATTACAAAATATATTAAAGTATTTGTTCTGAAATTTTTCAGTTTGTAAACATTTAAGCATTAATGTAGAGAAGAAAAGTACATATTAACGTAATATATGTTTAATATTTCTCTTCTTAAAATGATCTAATTTAAATATCATTTAAAAGAAAGTGATGTAATTATAAGTATTATATTAATAAATAATATCCAATGTGTTATTTCATTATCATCAATATGAGCAATAACCCTCAAATAACTCATTGGTTAAAATATCCAGTAGCTGAAGCGCATTTAACAATATACACAATTTAATGAATTATCTAATTAACACGAAGTGTTTGACTTTGCTTAGATGTCAAAAAGGATGATAAAAATTTCAGTTGCTACTTACAAAATGATTCTCGGTAATTAGTAATGAATATATGTAAATTTTTGAAATTAAAAATATAAAAATAATAAATTCGAAATCCTTTTCCAAACTGAATAATAAGGCTAAATTTTGAAAAAAATTAAAGATATCGTTAAAAATATAACGTTAGTTATAATTTGCATAAATTAAATAGATTATATTTGTCTTGAAATACACTTTGAAAATTATAATCTAATTAAAAGATTAATTTGCTTTAAATAAGACGGCCGTAGATCGGTTATCTCAAATTTTATAGAAGAATAATGTTGTTATTTTAATGGAATTCTTAATTACACTCCCAAATTATGACTTGTGCATTTACATATTTGTGTTAGAAAAAAAAAGAAAAAAAAAACAGCAACAAGAAAAAATTTCTGAAATTCATAGAAAAGGTTCACTAAAATAAACATAAAAGTAGGTTTGAAAATTGGAAAAAAGCATAAATAAATAGAAAAAACAGAAATATTCCCTTATTTTCATCCCTTTTTTTCAAATTAAAATCGGACTAATAGCAGAACTGTTTATAAATGACTTTATAATTGAGAGTCACAGAAAAGTAACGAAGATGACTCTTGAGTTTTGCTTCCCTCTTTTCGTCACATTCACAGTACATTAAATATATATTTTTGGATATAAATTAAACTGCTGTTTGCAAAAAATGAAACACTATGAAGGTATCATCAGAATTAAATGAAATTTAATGCACAAACGACTTGTATTAATACAAATAAATGAAGAAATTTTCAAAAAAAAACAAACAATATCAAGTGTCCGAAATAAATATTTGGTGTAGCCATCACAAGGTGCAATAAGTGCTGCTATACGACATGGCATGGAGTCAAACAGATTTTGAATGTCTGCTCGTGGAAGAGAATTCCATATTGCTTGTAAATGCAGTAAAAGTTCGTCTTTTGAAGCTGCAGGACCGGATCAATCACAAGCGAGACGCAGACCATCCAAATACCACACTTGTTCAATAGGCGACATATCCGGTGAATAAGCAGGCAAAGGAAGAAGTTGCATGTGTTGGGCTGAACAGAAGTCTTGAACAGTCTTTGCAACATGTGGGCGTGCATTATCTGCTGAAAGATAGCTTCAGGGATGCCTTCAAAGAAGGGAACGACTTCGGGCTGTACCACTTCACGGACTCACCTGTTGCTATTGAGATTATCCTCAATTCGTAGCAAATTGGATCATCCATGATACGAAATCGCACCCCAAACCATAACTTTGGGTGTTAGGCTACAATGTCGTTCAATAACGCACTATGGAAGGCAGCGTTCACCGGCATAGCATATTACACGAATGCGGCCATCATGATCCCACAAATTGAAGCGTAATTCATCTGAAAAGACAACTTGGTGCTAATCAGCTTGCCAAGCTTTGTGCTCATGAGACCATTGCAGAAGCAGCCGTCAATGGTTTGCCGTGAGGGGATCCTGTATAAAGGTACTTTTGCACGCAATTCACGGTGCAGCAGACGTCGACGAATTGACGAAGCCGACATTAATACACCTGTAGCAGTAGACTAACGTGCTGCCAACTACCTGGCGGAAGCTGTACGGTCATTCACCACTATGAGGATCAGTATCGATCGTCAAGCGCTGACGTCGCCTTCCGTCGTCCACTGCTAGGTTTTCAAGTTGTTCTGTGCTCGTTGGTCCACTCTTCCAAACTCGCATTACTAGAACTGTTCCGCTGCACACTAGCTCCTATTGCGCGATAGGAAAATCCACCTTCTTGAAGGCTGATAATCCTCTCCCGTTCAAACTCCGTAAGTTGTTGGAATTTCTCCTTATTTCGTCTTGGAGGCATACTTAGGTCTCACTAAACGTTCACCACTAACAAATAACCATTAACTATTTTCAACGTCCCGCTACAGCCCTCTATTTATACGCTTTCAGCATCAGTTCAGAGGGCACTGTGCACACCACGCATTCGCGGTGGCTTTGAAACTTTACTATTTTCGAAACATCTTATAATTGATATTTGCTGCAAAGTTCATTTAATTCTGATGATTCCTTCATGCTGTTGCATTTCTTACAAATAGCAGTGTATATTTTATATTTTAATATATAAGATAGTCTTAAACTAAAAAGGTAATTAAAATTTTTGTAAAATTAATGTCATGCTTGGAAATTCAAAATAAACCTGATAAATATTAAGATTTTAAGATTAGAAGTAATTATCTACTTTAACCTATCGTCTTACCTATATGAGTCACTTTTTATAACATTCGTAAGACTATGTAATGAGACTAAAATTCTTACGAATTTGAAACTTTTTTTTTTGCGAAATTTCTTATATGAATTGAGATTTAAAAAAAAAAACACAATAAAAATACACATTCTCAGAGACCAAATATATGAAAAATTTTATTCTTTAATAAAACACAGAAAAATATTGTCTAGCTCCGGGTGTTTGACTTTAAATATTTAATTTCGCTTTATACAGTAAGAAATATTAGTTAAAAATGTTACTCTTTGCAGCAACTTTGTCGCTGAATTAGTTCACTTACTAAATCTTAAATTTTGATCATATATTTGAAGTAGTGTCATAGATTTTGTGCAAGCATTAGTAAAGCTCTTAGTGTATATATATATACAAGGTGTGACACAAAAAACGAAACTGGTTCAATAAATCATTGTACTTACAGAATCAGTTCTCCGTGACAGTATCGCCTTCAGAGTAGTTCCCTTCAGCATTCACACATTTCTGCATTAAGTGCTGCCATTGCTAGTAACGATTCTGGAACGAGAATTTTGGAAGGCCTTTGAGAAAATTCTCCGTTTTTTTGTTTGAACCTCTTCAACTGAGGTAAAATGGGTTCTTTTTAAGCAATATTTAATTGTAAGAAATAAAAAACAAGTAACATGTGTGGCCAAATCTGGCGAATAAGGAGAGTACCCCATCACAGAAATATTTTTGCTGGTCAGAAACTGCTTGATAGATAGGGCCGTGTGAGCGGGTGCATTGTCTTGGTGGAACAGCCATCCATCACTCCCCAATTCTGACCATTTTTTTTATCTAATTTTTTCACGAAGTCTGTCAAGTACTTCAATGTAGTAGTGTTGATTAACAGTCTGCCCTGATATGAGTGGGAACCCACTCATATCATGATTTTGGGCAATGTTTTTGTCTGTAATCACTGACGTTGGGGACCCAACAGGTTCATCATCTGCCACTTGAAATCCTCTTATATTCAAACACATGTGCACAAGACAAAATTTCCTCTTCATAACCCTCATCTAGTATTTGGAATGTTTTGTGGCTGCTTTCTTACGTTTTACCAGAAACTTGATGTTGATTCGACATTTTTTCCGGCAGAATGCAGTTGCACGTGTTCATTCAATAACGTAGTACTCCCAACTGGCGTGATCGATTCAGGTGAAACTGGCTACATGGATAGAGGAGGTGCGTGGGATAACGCCAAAACAGTTGCTGCCAACTCCACTCTTTTTTGAAGCTACACTCTTAGTTTCGTTTTTTTTGTGTCACGCCTTGTATATATATATATTGAATTAATATTTTAAGAAGCGCCTTAAGAATTGTTTGAGGGAGATTAAAGTGTTCGTTTTAGAGTTACTGTATAGTTGTTTATTAGACATTTTTGCATTTCACCTTGCAATTACATTTTATTTGAATGATATGAGAGAAACATAAAATTTAAGGATGTGCCATATCATATTAAAAATTCATATCTCAGTCTAATATTTCCAGCTTAAGCGGAGCTGATAATGATAATTTTTTGTGCAAAATAGCTATGTAGAGATACTCTTCTAAATTTTCTTGTGGAGCATAAAATAGATTATTTTATGTGAAAATAATATATTTTGAGGTTTATTGTTTCAATTTTAACTTATTTTAAGACAATGACATCATCTACGGTTAAACCTTATTAGTTTCAAAATTCTTTCTTTTTTTAAAATTTATGCTTTAATTTGCATTTGAGTTTAATTACAAATATAACAGTTTATAGAATATTTTTATTAATATAGCAATACCCAATTACTTTAATACTAAGATGTTAATCAACATGCCTTGTAAATAAATGTCCCCAAGCGAAATGACTTACCATTTTCTAAGTGGTGATCAATAATTTAATGTAATTGAGATTAATGAACCTGTGTTTAACTTAACTATTACATTAGCAGTAAATGCCACTCAACAGTATTTAAGCTCCAATAATGTTGCATTTAATTTAAAAAAAGGAGTTGTTCTCTAAAATAAATTTTTCAAATGTTAAACATGTACTTTTCATTATGTATTTCTTGAAAGTAATTAAGGAGTTGCAACTTTTCGTTTTATTACTTTTTATAAATACCGTTTTCAAAGTAAAAATAATAATATTTAGATTTTATAGGAAATAAAAATTTCCATCAATGTTTACTAGACATTTTGTAGCTGTTTCCTAATTTTCTTTTAAATAAATGAAAGACAACGATGAATTTGAAATAAGAATATCTCTTTTATAAATTAAAATATTCAAGTTATTTTTGCGAAACTGTTGTGGTCTTTGCCAGTTGCGCGATATATCTATTTTATTGCTTCATATATTTACATTACCGTGCCATATATTTATATTATTGCGCAACGGAAATAGAATATTCTTTTCGAGTATATGGCGCAAGATATATTCCTGAAGAGGAGTATTCTACTTTTTCGCTGAAGAATTATAGAGATAGTTATAGAGACTCTTATAGTTATAGAGACTTTCATGACTTTTTTCTTTGTTACAATATGTATAAAAACACTGCATAAACAGTAACAAATCTATTTTAAGATTTTAGTACAATAAATATCATTTATTTATAATGTTCTAGAAAAGGTAATTTTTAAGAAAATAAATTAATTACACTTTTCATTTTTTTCAGGATTTCAAAAATTTCACTTTAATAAACTTTCTTGTATACATTTCAATACACTAAATGAAATGTTCCCCATCATGCCATTTTTTCAGTACATTTTGCAAGACTAAATAAAAAGGATGGTTAAGAGCTTGATTTTCTTATAATTTTTCTTTTAAATGCATTTTTATAAAATAAACTACAGTAATGGGAAACTTATGAGTAAAATAAATTTACTTCATTCAACGAGAATGAAATATGAAATATTTAAGAGGCATTTCCGGAAACTAAGAATCGTTTCGTTCTACCAAAACCGCAGTGGTAGTATCGGAGTTCAACTTTTGCGCACACGTGTTTCTGGTTGATTGTGAGTACAGTGACGTCATCACAGTCGAAATTGTGTATCTTCACACATGTTAGTAGCATTCAAAATGTTTAATAGGAGAATGAATTGCTTTCTGTAATGCCTTCTTTGAACGCATGGAACGTTCAGAAAACTGAAATTAATCGTCAACTTGAAGAGATTTATGTTGAAAATGTAATCAGTGATGTAACAGTGAGAAAGCAGGTTCGACAATTCAATGATGGGGAAGCGCCAATGGTCATGACGATGCACTGAGTGAACCACCTTCTGTTGTCAATGATGGCTTGGTTTAAAAAGTGAATGAGAAAATTCGTGAAGACAGATGGTTCACAATAAGATTGCTTTGTGTTGAGTTTTCACAAACAACTGTTTAGTAATGTCTCTCTTCCCTGGTGGCATCTTTCTTTGAAGAAAGTATGGACAAGTTGATTTCCCGAAATGATAGATATCTACACAATGGTAGTAACTATATAGATAAATAGTTTCCGACATGCTCTTTCATGGAAAGATAAATTTTGTTCTGAAAAAATATTATTTTTGCGAGTTTTTCTAAAACGGTGCTTTAGTTCCTGGACACGCCTCGTACATAGGCATTAAATGCATGGGATTAGTGATAAGACTTTGCTATATTTTAAATGCAGTTTCAAGTCTCGACATGTTAATTAAAATGGCTCTACATTTTTTTTTATTCAAGTTAAAAATACAAATATAAAATTTACTTAAGAAATACATTCTCTATAATTAATACCCGTTCAGATTATTGCATATCTCTAAAAAACACTTTTGATGCGAGTTTTTCTAAATCGCTGCTAGTTTCCGGACACGATTCGTAGTTATCTTAAATTATGATGTAAAACCTCAATTTACAAGATTGAATTAATATTTTAATTTGTAATAATTATATAGAAAAAATGTATTTTATTACTTACTATTGTCTAATTATTTTTTTCGAATTACAAAATAAACGTAAAGGGATCATCAAATTTATAAATATATGTGTGTGTTGTCTTTGAAGTGAACTGAAAATAACTTTTGATAATAATTGGGGTAACATTCTAATTACGATTGTTTTACCTATATTTAAATGTATTTTAATGTTGAGATACTTAAGACACATATATTATTTTGTATTCATGATTTTCTAAATTTATGATCAGAAAAATTTATTACTTGAGTAAATTTAAAATTTGAGTGTTTTTAATTACTGCTAATGACTTAGTAGACAAGCGAAATAAGAATTGTATAATCTTTATTTAATTTATTACAGAAAAATAAATTGTACAATATTCAAGATGGTTAGTTAATGTATTTATTCAAAGTGGGCGAGAATTGAAATTTTTTTTATGTTTAAATGAGACCTTATTAACCGATAAATAAGCAAACGCGATTTTTAAAAATACGTATAATTAAATGCGGTCATATTCTTCGTTCTAATGAAGGATTTCTTTTTCTAATTATTTTTTGCAATCATGCAAAATTTAAAATTCATTTCGCTTCAAACAATAAGAAAAATATTGAAAAAAATGTTTTTGAATAAATAATAATATAAATGAAAAACTTGTTTACTTCGAATAAAAAAGAATTATAAAAATAAATTCGACAATCCTCCCAAGGTTTTGCAAGGAATTTTTTTTTCTCGTTATTAAATAAGAAATTCAGTTCTAAAATAGAAGTCTTTGTAATTTTTTTTTTTTTAGAAAATCTGCATTAGTTCTTTAAAACAATCAACAGACAAGATAAAAAAGCACGGTAAAATATAAATGATGATATGGAATTTTAAATACTTTTCTACTTAAAAGTACTTCTAATAAATCTGAAAAATAAGATCTGAAGTAATAAAAACATTGTATTAAAATTAACACACACAGTTTTCTGTTTAATGCTGTTTAAAAATTTATGGAATTAGGTAGTATTTAATAGATTTTTAAGGTCACTCGTAGTTTTCTTATCTCTCTTTTTATGTTCATTCATTAATTCGTTTCCGTTTAAAAATTGAAGAAAAAAAAAGCCCTATATATTATGCTTTATTTATGTTTTACCGGAGGTTAAAAATATTTTTAAGTTAACACTCTGAAATAAAATTAACGTACAGCTGTATGTAATTTTCAAGAAAGCAAAGATCAACAATAAGTGATTTTATCTAAAAAAATAAAAATATTTATTCATGGGAGTTATGGAAAACTAATAATTAATTTTAAAAGTATACTTTTATTATATGTATACTTAAGTATTAAAAATTATTGCTTTTTTTATTTGAAAAAAAATCAAGTGGTAAAATTATACGCTTAGATTATGAATATTTTCCTTGCTTAAGTATGTATATAAAATTTTAGAATATTTCAGTAGAAACATTTCCGAGTTTTGATAGAAATACTTTAAACAACGTACATATTCTGCCTTTTTTGCAAGTGTAACGTTATGTGAGAATTATTCATAAACATAATTATAAATAAGGTAAATAAGGCATAACCTTTTTGCTTTTATACTTATAACATTTTGCTTTTTATGATCATCCTTTAAAATTCAATTTTTCAGTCACAAATATTCTAAAGGACTTCTTCCATAACCAAGTGGAGAAAAATTCCAACTAAAGAGTATAAATATAGTAAATATATGGAACTTTTGTAATAAACCAACTGTCACCTCATAACTGCTTACAAAACCTGTTAAACATGATATAAAATTTTAAGTTTTTTTGCTGAAATTCCTTTTTAATGTAAATAAAGTAATTAAATTTATTAAACGGCCCAATTAAAGAAGTACTAATTTTTTAAAAATTTGATTTTGCTTTATTAGTAGCTTATTATTTTGGATGCTGCAGTTTGTGAAATTTGGAGAGGGTAATATCAAATGAGACCTTTACCTAAGTGATTGAATTTGGAGGAGAATGTCATGAGGTTAATCATCAATATTTACTATTCCAGTCTCGTGAGGCATTTATTTTGATGTGTTGTTTTAATCAATCTAGATGTTATGTAGTGGACAACCAATGCTTTAGTCTTAAGCCTATAACATTCTAAATTTCTCGTAGGTGTTTAGGTATATACAAATATATAAATTATTAATAATGAACCAAATTTCTATAAAGCTAATTTAATTCTAAAAATAAGTAAAAAAAATAGTTAAACAATATTGGATCAAATAGAATTGGCACAGTAATACATTGCAAATTTTAGGCTTTTAGGCTTAAGACTAAGAGCATTGTGTGAAGCACACATTTTCACTACTATTTTCCTACGTTACTGAGCTGAATTGAAAAAAAGAAAATACAATTATTTTTTAATACTAAAATAAATTTTTAAAATATAAATCCCCCAAATTCTATACAATAAAAAAGTAATCTACTTATTTTAAGGTATTAAGAAATTTAAAAACATTAAAATTAATTTAACCGTTAAAAACAAAGATTAACAAAAAGCAGTATACAAAATTCTCTAAGGGTATACATATGTACATATATACCTTTATAAGTTATACATAACATATAAAGGTATATAAAGTAAAGTTGCATATATGTATACATAAATAAATATAAAGGTATAGAAGGTAAAGTTACATATATATATATAAAGGTATATAAGGTAAAGGTACATATATGTGTATAGATATATATTTATATAAACTTTTTACGCATTAAATGAGTTATTGAACTTTGGATTCTTGATTGAAGTTAAGGTTAAACGTTAAGATCTCAGACTTTTTATAGATAATATTACAGAAATATTTTGTAATAATGCCTGTAGATAATTTTTATGTAAATGTTGCCCTTTTATGTAAAGGTTATTACAGTAAATTGCTGAGTAAGCACATTTCTAATAATAATACATCCGAAGTATATAAAAATATGGTAATATAGAGACAAAAACTCGTCTGTTAGCATTAAGTAAAAAATTCGCTTTCCACATTGTAAGTTTAAATATTCTTACACATTGCTTAAAACTTTGATTTTATAAGATTTCTGTGAAATTTCCATGCATTACTAATGGTTATAATACGTGTTCTTCAAAATTAGGAAGGATTTTACAATCTATCCTTTAAACAAACGATCAATAATTTCAATGTATAAATAGGATATTAAAAACATAAAATATCAGCCCTTTAAATGTTTGTTTTATTTTAAATAATAGTTCCGATCACAGCTCCTTGAAATTTGTTCTAGTGAAAAATAAATGAAAGAAGCATGAATGTTTCATCATCCTACTTGATGAATTAGCTTTTAAAGCAACACACACATTTTAAATTTATTTATACATATATTTATACATATAACCATCACCACCTTTTATATGTAGCAGTGAAATCGTGAAATTTTAAACAAGGAAAAACCGAACAGTAGACATTTTGAGAATCATTAAAATAACGAATTAGATTAGTTTTATTATGATAACTTCTCCTTTTTGGAAAAAGAAGTATTTGTTTCGTTTTTAAAAGTGTTTTAATGGTTTGATACATATAACATTTTTTTTGGAGTTATCCATTGGTTTAAAATAAAATGTTAAATTAACCTGATATATATATATATATATATATATATATATTTTAGAATAGAAATTTGAATTCTTTAATGATACCACTGAATAAATTTTTAAAATTCATTTGTTGTTTAACTTAAATAAGGAATGTTAATTAGTCTAGAGACGAGGCTAAGAATCAAATTAAAAAAATTGTTACTATTTTATTCAACAAAATTTTGAGTATTCAGAATTTTTCTAGTTTTTAGTTACACTCTAAATGTATTTTTATTAAATTTTATGTGTTTCAGAAAAATGCAAGATATTAAAAATGGATAATATACGTATAGTTAAAATATTTTTTGAAATTGTTTTTTTGTTATATACATTTATCATGAACACCATACTTAAATTTTTTCTTTCCTTTACAACAATTTATTAGTATTTGAAAAAATAAATGTAATAGTTCTGAAGAAACTGTACACATTTTAATATTTAAATATTTGTAGCTAAACATTTGTTTTCATTTAATTGGTATTCATATCAAAGCTCCAAGTGTTTTGCTTACCTTTGGAAGAAATAATCAGATTTAATGTTTGGATTTTTAGGTAATTGATTTGTCTATTTGACAATGGTGTAAGTTTGTAGAAACGAAATAAAATTTTAAATCTTTTAAAAAATATGTCTTTGTTCCAGAAAGTATGCATTTTATAAAAATAAAAAAAAAAGGCCAGAACTCATCTAATTTGTATTTTCTAAAAATCTCTAAAATTGAAGTATAGAATGATGTTTGCTCTTTCGTAACCCAAAAACCAAGTGGATTCCCGCAAAACCAAATTTCGGTGGATCTCTACTCCGTAAATTGAACATGCAAGCCAAATTTCAAGTCTAAATCTAACAGAAAAAAACAAAAGTTTTACTATCAATATCCCCGTAATCCCGTTGAGAGCTGTTTTCCAAAATAACCACTCTTAGCGGATTTCAATTCAACAAAAGAAATATGGAAACCAAATTTCATTATTATAGTCTTTGTAGCTCGAAAAAAAGAATTTTGTTGTCAATACGTCCCAGTAACCCCCTGCGCGCCCCCCAGAACTTGATTTGCTTAAAATACATTCTTAGTGGATCCCTAATCAACAAAAGAAAAATGCTTAACAAATTTCAAGTATTTGGGTCTAACAATTAAAAACAGGAAATTTTTTCTGTAACTCCTCTTGACCCCTCGCAACCATCCTTAGGGATCAATTTTCGTTTTACTCTTTGTTAGAGGAACTCTATTTTATAAAAGGGACATGCCTAACAATTTTCAAGTAGGATGATCAAATAGTTTAAAAATGGAAATATTTATCGATTACGCCTCTTAATCTCCCGAAATTAAACTTAGTAGTTGATATTCGTGAAACCCATTTTGTAGCAGTCCTCTACTTTACGAAAGGAATCTGCTTATCAAATTTCAACACTGTACGTCTAATAGTTTAAAAATGGGGATAATTATCTATAACGTCACTTGAGCCCCCGCAACGCCACTTAAGGGTCTGTTTTCACAAAACCCATTTTGTAGGGGAATTGCGCTCTATGAAAGGAATCTGCTTAGCAAAATTTAAAGACTGTGCGTCCAATAAATTAAAAATGCAAGAAAAAAATTATCAATAACGCCCCTTGAACTCCCGCAACGCCACCTAGGGGTCAATTTTCGCAAAACCCATTTTGTAGTGTATCTCTATCCTATGAGATGAATCTGCTTACCGAATTTCAAGACTGTGCGTCTAATAGTTTAAAAATAGAAATAATTATTTATATCTGCCCTTAACCCCCCGCAATACCCCTTGGGGCTCAATTTTCCCCAAACCCGTTTTGTAGCGGATATTTACTCCATGAAAGAAACATTCCTACCAATTTTCAAGCAGGTAGGTCAAGTAGTTTAAAAACGAAAATATTTATCTATTACGTCCCTTAATCCCCCAACGCCACTTAGAGGTCTGTTTTCACAAAACCTTCTTATAGCGGATCTCTACTCTATGAAAGAAATCTATTTATCAAATATAAAGACTGTGCGTCTAATAGTTTAAAAATGGAAATAATTATCTATAACGCCCCTTAAGTCTCGCAACGCCACTTGGGGGCAATTTTCACGAAACCCATTTTGTATCGTATCTCTAACCTATGAGAGGAATCTGCTTACTAAGTTTCAAAATTGTACGTCTAATAACTTATAAATCGGAATTTATAACGCCCCTTAAACGCCCCCGCAACACCCCTTGGGGGTCAATTTTCCGAAAACCCATTTTGTAGCGGATGTTTACTCCAGGAAAGAAACTTACCTACCAATTTTCAAGCAGGTAGGTGAAGTAGTTTAAAAACGGATATATTTATCTATTACGCCCCTTATTCCCCCGAAACGCCACTTAGAAGTCGGTTTTCACAAAACCCGTTTTGTAACTGATCATTATTCTATGAAAGGAATCTATTTATATATATATATATATATATATATATATCAAATTTAAAGACAGTTCGTCAAATAGTTTAAAAATGGAAAAAATTATCTATAACGCCCCCTAAGCCCCTGCAACGCCACTTGGGGGTCGATTTTCACCAAACTCATTTTGTGGTGGATCTCTACTGTATGAAAGGAATCTGCTAACCCAATTTCAAAATTGTACATTGCGTAGTTTAAACATGGAAACAAAAATTTATAACGCCCCTTAACCCCGTAACGGACCTTGCGTTTCGAATTTCGGAAAATCCGTTCTTAGCTGATGTCTACTCTATGAAAGGAACATGTATACCAAATTTCAAGTCTGTAGGTTGAATCGTTCCAGAGATATCGTGATTAGTCAGTCAGTGAGTGAGTCGCTTTTCTCCTTTATATATATAGATTATCCAATGGGGCTGCGGATTGGTATTTTTACCATTGCAGACCTAGTACATATCCAGGAGCTGGTATCACTCTTTAGTGCGGCTCCATATAGGCGGATACTAATCGCCGCAGTTAATTTTGATGCCCAGGTTCCTCTTTAGAGGGAGGCACCTGAGCTCTGCCGATGCGAAATAAGATACAATGAATTTCAATTTTGTCAAGAGCACCCAAACCAAACAGACAATCTAGGCCTCTTTAACATGTCACTTAATCATACATGTACGCTGTTGATTTTCTGCATTATGAAAATTCACCTACTCAGACCAGGGTCGAACCCGCAACCTAGGCGCAGAAGGCCAGCGCCAAACTAACCACGCCACCCAGCTGGCTTATATATATATACATAGATAGATAGATAGATAGATGGATAGGTAGGGATTGATATAAAATTGGTTTTATAATCTGGTTTGATTAAATATAACCCATTGAACATAATTTAAAACGTTTAATAAATTGTGCAAATCTGTTTGTAGAAGTGTGTAGCAAAAGTATGTTTAAAGGTAAAACCTTTTTTTGTGGTCCTGATCAATATTCTCTTTAGAATTTGAAGAAGGATTTGAAGATTTTCTTTAAACTGAATGACAGTTTCGAAGAATTGAAAATAATGTAACTTTTTGAAGGTGGGAATTTTGGGATTTGTATAAGAGGGTAAGGAGGAATAAGAAAAATGTTTTAGTAGCATTGATTTAAAGGTTTTTATGCAATTTAAGATCATAGTTTTAGAAATATGAAACATATTCCTGAGCACGTTGTTAAATACTTTAAATCATAACTAAAGAATAAGGAATTTGTGTTAAATTGGAAAAATTATTTTATATATTCCGGTTTAATAGTGACATTGATAAGGTTTTCTAAAGGATATTTATATTTATAAATTTTGTTTTAAAAAAACTATTCTTGGTTTTATTCTAAGGACATATGAATACATCCAAAATCCCAACTCCAGAAAAAGTATTAAAACTTTTAAATTATTAACATTTTAATTTAATTCTCGAGTTAAATTTAAAAGAAGTGAAACTCTAATTCATTCATACATACGTGTTGAAAACTAAAAATAAAATATTACATATTTTTTGTACATTTTTGTTAATATATAAATAAATTATAAAAGAGGTTTTTTGCTTCTTTATGAAATAGACAAAACGTTGCAAAAATGGTTACTGCTAAAAGTGTTAGAAATTTCATAAATTACTGATAAGTTTAAATTTTTATTCGAAATAGAATGTTGAATATTGGTACAAAATATAATCAAAATATTGTAGAATAAGAGCTGCGGTCATTTTAATTTCATTATTCGTTTATTACAGACAGAACTTTAATTTACAAAATTAGCATATGTGTGTTCATGTCTTTAATGGGAAATACAATTTCTGCTTACTTCCTGAATGGAAAATCTATGTCCCTTCTTAAGGAAAGATTTATAATTTTTTTACTTAATATGCAAACTAGATTGTTTTGAATCATTTTGTAGTTACTAACTTATTGCTACTTACTAATTTTTTGCTTCAAATTTCTCTTTAAGAAATCTTAAATAATTCAACTAAGAGATATGATATAATTGCTTTCAAAGTTTCAGCCCTTCGAGGGTTTACTTAATTTAGGAAACCAGGGGCATCACAAACCTAAAGTCTCCTGTTATCTTTCCCTTTTCCATTGGGTTTTCTATCTGATAATCCCAAATGACATGCCCTCGGAATATTCCATTAATCCATTTCAATTTTCAAACTATTTTCTTGTCATCCATTTTTTTATCTTTCCTTTTCATGTCTAGAATACAGAAATTAAATACAACAAATTAATTTATACATTATACCTATTTAATACTATTTGATTGACTTGAAATTTATATAAGTTACATGCTTTGTATTTGTAACACATTATAATCTCATTCTTTTTTTACTATGACAAACATTGTTGGCTTTGTAACCCAGATGTTTGTCGCGTGTGCTTGTAAGAGGAAATGGTGTCTGAGATATACCTTGTACTGCTTCCTTTTGAACCACTCTTCGCTGTAGGTAGATGGAAGGTAAGTACCCTATTCTGTATTACTCAGCTCATTCTAAGTCAATACGCAACTTAGGCAACCAGAAGAGGCATTGCTTCTAGGCTAGAGCTGCATATAATGTACATTTCGGGATTTCACGTCAAATCCTTGCCTGGCACTATATTTAGATAAGTGCAGAGCCTTGATTTTGTCATTTGACCTGCGCACTGCCTCCCTTGTTGGATTACATGGAGATTGGAAAAAAGAGCAGTTTGAATACCTCCTTTTTATGAATTCATCGCTTCCATGCTAGGGTAAAAACCTTGTTTTACCGAAATTTATCGTTGATTCAAATGCGACAAATTCAAATTTTTTTCAATACTTTATTGAATAGCGGATGCTTAAAAATCGATATTTTCTATCCACAAAGCACTTAAAGGTATAGGTAAACCAAATATCATTCAAAAAGTTTCGATCCGTGGATTTGTTTGTAGAAACCACGTTTTTTTTTGTTGCTCTTTTCTCTAAATCATTTTTGTCTGCCAAAACGTTTCTGGCTTCTCAATACATTGTATATCTGCAAAAATAACAAAATTTCTGTCTTGGTGTCATTTCGAAACCTGACATATTGCTCATTTCTAAAGCAGAAATATTTGAAGCATTTTCAGATCAGGGTGTAAGTTAAGTTAGAAGAATAACATTAAAAAAGATGCAAGCGTGTTTAAAAACAAACATTTAATTTTAATATTCAACTATACTGAATTACCAACTACGGATAAAGGTGGATGTTTAACCTGTAGAAAGTCAATGTTAACCGTCCATCATATGTTCTGAATTATCTACGGCCTTTCAAGTGTCTGAGGCCCGGGCATTCAGAAACCTCTTTCCAGACAGACCAACAAAGGGGCTCCAAATAAAATTGGTTGGACATCCTCACACAGATTATTATCTGTAGGTCGGAAATGTATCAAATACGTAAATCCGCATCCTTCTGATTTCAAATTATGACTCAAATAGAAAACAGATTAAATTCAATAAAAATGTTTCCTATTTAGAAGACCAAACACTGATCTTTCTCGATGTATTCCAGACTTATACTCAGGCTTCTTAATCTTCAACTACTTCCTGCACGCATCAAGTACATGAAAATATCGGTAAAATAATACGTCCATCCATCTCTGAAATGTCTGGGACCATCGCCTCATCTATCTCATTTGATGCCAAGTATATTCATTTTCCTTGAAACCTATAGTTTCCCCATATTCTTCAACAGTTGAAGCACATCTTTTCCTTCCACATTTTCCATAGTATCTACTTTCTCTATATAATCTGAATCTCATCAGCTTATACTGCTTATTAACTTATTGACTTATACTGCTTCTTTGACATCCAGTCACCGTTGTAAGCGAGTAGTCATTGTCTTGAACTCATGGCTGGCGTTATTGAGTCGCAGGTTTCGAGTCTTAGAGTCAATGAAGTTTGAGTCGAGTCTTCCAGTCGTGTAGACTGGATGATACACGTAAAATCGATCGAGGCTCAAAATTCTCATTTTGATGTGGAGAAGAAATTTGAAGTGTGGAGTGCAAGCTTGTCATGTTTGTCACTTGATAAAAATTACAAATCTCATTATCAATAGCCCTCTTATAACTCTAAAGTGGAAATTAATGAAATATCAGATCCATTCCCCATCGAATATTCTATTCTCCCCAGTTCTTTTCAGCTAAAGCGAATCTTTTTCAATTCCTACTATTAGTTCTCTCTCACTCTCTCTCTATATATATTTATTTATATATGTCTTGTTCAAATTTTCAATCGTTAATAAAACACTTTCTATTCATCCAATCAAGTTCAAATAAATTTTTTAGACTTGTAGTGGAAACACTTGACATATTAAGTCATTAATTAAATTAAATTAAATTAAATACCGATTTTCGACGCCAACTTAGAGTTGTCTCCATTGCTGTAATAATATAACTGTTAAAAAAATGACTAAAGTGGGCATCGAAAACCGGGTTTTCAGCCAAACTAGCCAAACCGGGTGTGCATTCTTACAACAATGCATACAAATTATTCTCTTTTTTCAATTCCTACTTTTAGTTCACTCTCTTCCTATATATATGTATATATATATATATAATACTTTCTATTCATCCATTCAACGTAGGAATTGACTTAAAAACTCTTTATATTACTTGTTTATTTCAAATTTTCCACCCTATCAACAATTGTCCCTCAGCCATCGGCTCCCAGGTTTAAAATTACCACCTACGTATTAAATAGTCTATCTTATGTTGCATTCACACATGCTTTGAAACAGAATACAAAATATTGAAAAAATAAAAAACGCACTCTAAATAAAATCTTTCTCGCCATATAATAAAAAAGAATAGAGATAAAAACGGCATGCCACAGACCCAATCAAAGTATGCATATATATGAGACATCGGGAATGATAACATGATATTATACGTAGAATGGTTATTGGTGAGTGCCTGTTTCCTTGTGTGGGGAAACTTAACCTCCTATCATTGAAGATTTGGGTGTAGCTTTGTTTGGCTTTACCTTAGCCCAGTACTGCAGAATAGTATTTAAGAATAAAGTGAAAAACAGTTTTAGAAATAGGTGTTTCTTTTTTTTTATTAATTAATATAAAAACATAAAAAATTTATTACTATAAGTAGTAATGAAAATATTTTAAAATTAAGTGTGATAATTGAAATTAAGGGACAGATGTTCCTTTAGAGAAACCTTGCACTATGCGCATCGGGGGGCCGAGTGCGCTTGCGTGTGGGGTTTTTTCTTTTAGTGAAGAGCGGCGTGGGGGGGGGTTCATTTTAGTGAAGAGCGGCTAGCGGGGTGACCCGTCTAGTCGGAGTTGGTGCGCGGAGTGCGAGTTGCTAAAATAACTAAAATAAGATACAATGACGAGCGTCAGCGAGTCATCGCTTATACTCAAATGGAAGGAAAAACAAAGCCTGAAAGAAGAACACGATGAGAAAAACCCCGCGAATGGGGATGGACGGGCGTGAGTGCGAGTTGCCTGAAAATCGGGGGTTTATGAACTACTTTGGGTGAAACGGCGCCGGTCAATAGGGTTGCAGCCTCTCGGGGTGGGAGGGGGGGGGTCCTGGAGTGAAAGTTCGAAGTGAATTTGGAGGAAAAGTACTTAGCAGAGGATGTTTCTAGGTCTATTAAAGAGAGGGTTCAGGGGATATTTTTCAATTCTTTGGATTGCTCTATTGTCGTGGGTGTCAATATTATTAAAAATTTGATAGAGATCTTTTTGATAACCTCTCTGAGAGTTTTAAGGCTTAGAAAAAATCTGATATCTTCATTTCGGATGTACCAATCTACTTTAGTGATGGTACGAATAATTATATTTTGAGCTCTTTCGATGATGTTAACATTCGAGTAGGCTGCATGACCCCAGATTGGGCAGGCGTAGATGAGGGTGGGTATTAGGATTTGAGTATAAATAAGCATTTTGTTTCTGAGAGATAAGAATGATTTCCGGGAAATTAGTGGGTAGATTTTAGCCACGGAAATTCTGAAATTTTTACGTAGTCGTGTGATGTGTTGTTTAAAAGTGAGTCTTTTATCTAGAATGACACCAAGGTACTTGGTATTTTGAGACCAGGGTATGTGGGCGTTGCGTAAAAACAGGTCTGGTGGTTTCTTTTTGATGTGACGAGAAAAGAAGACGGCCTCCGTTTTGCCTACATTAAGGGCTATTTTCCATGTGGAGAACCAATATTCTAATCTAGCTAGGTGTTTGTGTAGTGCGTGGGTGATTGTTTTTAAACCACTGTTCTGTACCAGGGTTGCCGTGACGTCGGCGTACATGCCAAATGCAGAGGAGCTTGTTCTAGGGATATCATTGACATAAATATTAAAGAGTGTGGGCGAGAGGAGGGCTCCTTGTGGGACTCCCGCATTGATATTTTTCAGAGAGGACTGCAAAGTTTCTGTTATTTAGGAAGGAGTTAATTAATTTGATTAGATATGGGTGGGGTGTTAGTTCCGATTAATTTATAGAGAAGGTCTGTATGCCAAACTCTGTCGAATGCTTTTTGGATGTCGAGGAAAACAGCCCCAGTTGACTTATTTTCGGCGAATCCGGTTTTCACGTACCCCACCACAAGCAGCAGCTGGTGTGATGTGGAGAGATTGGTCCTGAAACCGTGCTGTTGCGGTATCAGGATGTCATTTTGCATAAGGTGATCATTTAATCTATTTAGGATTATTTTCTCAGTGATTTTTCTGAGGATTGGTAGGAGTGAAATTGGATGGTATGAGTCGGCCAACGTGGGGTCTTTACCAGGCTTTAAGATCGGTACAACTGTGACTGTTTTCCACGACTATGGGTAGTTGCCTATTTTTAGAATGTTATTTATTAGATCTGAGTTGGAAGATGACAGTCATGGGGAAATTTTTCACCATTTCATTGGTTATGCCTTCACGCCCAGGGGCTTTTTTGATTTTAATATTTTTAATATAATGGAGAAGTTCAGAGGGTTTAGCGTTAGTTGGGGTATCGTCGAAATTATTGTCGTTGATAAAAACCTATCGACAAGCCTCGAGTGTTTGGTGTCATTATCAGGGTTGGATAAACATGATATTGATTAATCATAGCAAGAATGTCATATTAATACGGACTTTTTACATTATACATCACCAACCAGGACTCGAAAATGGTCATTCAAATTTCATATTTTTTTCAGAGTTGTGAACGATTTTAGCTTAAATTTCTTTTTTTTATTTTTGTTCGATAGTATATTTGATGTAATCTAGTAAGTTTTATCGTTTTTTTAACCCTGATATTTCTGGAGGGTTTTCATCTAACAATTTTGCTAAAATTCTTCTACTTGAACGAATAATTGATTATATAAGCTGTTTGGGTACACAAACAAATTAGCTAAGCCCCTAAGGTTGAACTGTTGTTAATAGAATCAAAGGAAGACTGAAGTCTGCACTATTTACAAATATTCTTTTAATACAGAAACTAAATGTCAAAGGTAGAACTTAGTTAAGTGATGTATATAGAACCAAGAAAGTATTTGAAAGAAATTTGAAACTAATTTCTTCTTGGTAGCTGACTTAATTAGTCAGGACGCGATGAAAATGATTTAATATTGGGGAAGAATGTTTTAACAGGTCAGTCATTGGGATAGTTTTAAAAGAGGTGGCTGCAAGAAGCTTTTTAAAATGAATAAAAAGGAATTTATTCACCATTTTAATTTCAACTCGTCTCTTCCGAAATAGACGATGTTAATTCTTTTCTATTATTAAGATTTTTTAAGGCCTTCTAGTTTTTGTACTAAATTCTAATGCGTTCATTTTGAACTCTAATATATTACTGAAACGAAATGTGATTCTCTAGAAACTCTGTGAATGGAGATTTTAATCACCTTCCAAATGATTTGTTTATTGGTTTCTGTGAAATGTATGCTTCGTATATTTTAAGGGTTTATTTAGATTGTTGTTTGATTATAATCTTAGAAATTTTGAGCAACAGTTAAAGTACGTCATTTTAAAAAGGAACTAGTTTCTAAAAAATTCTAGGCTAATTAAGTAACTTTTCGAATATGGAATAAAAATGCGAAATTCTTTGTTTTTCCATCAGTTAGTGCAACGTAAGTTATGAGTTAAATGCAATGCAACTTTAGTAATGCATATAGGGAAATAAGCCATATCTAAACATACTCCATAATATCTTTTTTTTTGAAATAATTAAATGACCCTGCTGCTCATTAAAATTGTAACGCATTGTAGGAGGGATAATACAAATATCAAATCGAAATGAATTGGAGTTCGCATTAATGTTGAGTGAGGAAGAATCAACAGACATTGTGCAAAATTCATCAATTTTTATTTAATATATAATCACAATATCCCAATAGTAAATATTAAATGGGAGTGAAGTAAACCCCAAATCCTAGCTAGAAGTAACATATATTCCCTTTTTTTTTTCTTAAAAGAGGTTTTCGAATGTTTGCTGCACAGGTTCGAACTCCAGAATAAATCAAAACACCAGTTACGTTTAGGTAATTCGTATGTATAGTTCCGCGATCTTCAATTCAACTCGCAGATTCTAATCAAAACTACACAGAAGTTCTATTTTACTGTCACACCTTAAAATCTCTCTCTCAAATGAGATTTGTATTCTTTAAGAGATAAAGGGTATCAAGTACCGTATTTATTTGAATCTAAGCCGCCATAAATTCTAAGCCACATTACAAATTCTCTACAAGCTTTTGTGATAAATGAAAAGTAGTGTAAAATGGTTTATCGATATTCAATCGATATCAATTTTACAAAATTTAAATAAATTTAAAACGAGAGCTAATAAAAAGTGAATAATTAGTTATTTTATCAGTTTATGAAATTTTAAATAAATACATGAACCTGTCATTGCTCTAAATACCCTATCCAACAATTTTTTCCCTTCAATTCTAAGCAGCAGTTGATTTTAAGTAGCATTAAAATTGGAATAAAAAGAAAGTGAGGTTTATATTCGAGTAAATACGATATATATATTTCTATTTTTTATTTGTGTACATGTATATACATAATATTTTTTATTTCTACATGTATAAATATATTCGAAAACGACACTATCTAAATGTGCATTATATAGATTTATTTTTATATATTTAAAATATCAGATGGAATGTTTTATCGTTCCTTTAAGATGATCAACGAAGGAAAATATTCACACCAGAATATTTTCGCCTATAAACCTATAAAAAACCACCCTTATTTCTGAGAATATAAATAGTGAGATTTGGCTAAATTGAATTTGGTGACGTGATTTAGAGCAATACATTTGGTTTAAAAAATAATGTAAGTATATGAATAAATATTCTTTGAAACATGTACAGATTTTCTCACCTGAGTCTACAAATAACATAATATTTTTATAGGTTTCTCGTCCTATAGTTTACATGGAATCTTTTTTTGAAAACTATTTAAAAAACTTTCATATAATAAAAAAAGAAAACCCTTATTTGACTCATTTAATAATGTTTCAGGTAGTTTCACACAATGTGCTTAAAACTGCTGGTTGATATTTTAAATATTTCATCAGAAATTAAATGAGACAAATATGTTCCTATATTTTAAAAATGATTCTATAATTATAATTTTCATCATGCGATTTTTGAAACAATAACAATGAGAAATTCTCTTATTTTTCA
Organism: Trichonephila clavata; assembly: GCA_019973975.1. Taxonomy (NCBI): domain Eukaryota; kingdom Metazoa; phylum Arthropoda; class Arachnida; order Araneae; family Nephilidae; genus Trichonephila; species Trichonephila clavata. Next base: position 8,671 of record BMAO01016314.1, on the reverse strand, counting down.
TTAATTAATTTTATAAGAGTGTGTTTATTCAACTACATCAATATTTATTTTCTCATTTAGTATGTGTCCCTGTTGCAAAATGTGCTTTTTCAAGATTAAAAGAGCTAAATGAAAGTAACTTATATTAATTTACCATGTAAAAGAACTATCTGACGCGCCGATAAGAGGGGTTTAATGTTATTAATTCTTAATAAGGAAAATCTCCAGTTATATTAACCACTGTTAGTTAAGTTAAATTTATATTTCTACAGTTTTAGTTATAGGATAATATTTAGTTTCCGGAGTCATTTAGTCTGTATGGTCTTATTATTTTTCCCCTTCAGAAATGAAGTTACCTTTTCTTGGCACAAACTGATGTTTACTTTAGAGTGTATTATAAATTAGTTCATCATATAAAATCATTGATTTAGTTTTTAACTCCTATTGTGCTTAGCTTTTTTATATTTATAAACTGTATAAGATTTTCAAAATAAAACTAAACTTCATAGAACGTGAATAAATATGTATGCTGCAATAACCTGTAGGAATCTATAAGCAAAGCTCTAATCCTTAACAAAAACTCATTTAGTGTTTATTTATGATTGTTTTACAGAAATAACTATTCTTCTCTCGGTTGATAGAACAAACATTTCTTAAATTATTTTACAAATATTTACACCAATGTTAATACATTTTCCCCTCATGACTTAAATACCTTTTTTATTTGATGGCATTTCCCCCCTTATTTAAAGGTACAAGCTTCTGTTATTGAAATTCTAATAACTTTAATAATGCCGCTGTATGTTTTCTAGAAAACATGGGGTTATCGATCAGAAAAGAGGTTGGTGAGGATTTTCCCTGTATATGGAGAAAAACATTATTTTCCCTTTGTTCATCCATTTTCCTCTCTACATTCCTTAGTGGCATAAAACAAACACAAAACATGAGGGTTCTTAATGGAAAATAATCCTATGTAGCTAAGTATTATGGGCTATGCATGGACACATTTTTTTTCTTAACTTATACTCTTTTATGTTCTTAAAAGAAAATGTCTGAAAATTTTAAACCACATCAAACTATTTGTGCAATTAAAAGTTTAATTTTCCCTTTTACCATTACTAGTTAATTAAGAAGTTATCTTATGTTAATTAATAACTAGTATACTCACATAAAAACATGTCTTACGAAATATATTTTAGTGATTTTTGATAAGCATGTTCGTTATAGGACTGGAAACAAGATTCCTTTTTAATAAAGTTTTGCCATTTTCTTTTACAAAAGTTAATTCATTGAATATATCATTTCACATAAGAATAAAATTTTAGAATGTTTTAAGATGATAAAAGTGATATATATATATATATATATATAACTTTTGCACTGAAATATGTATTTATTATTTTCTTAAATTTACTTAAAAAAATATTAACAAACATGAACGTTCTTTGGTAATCTGAATTATTAATCATTTCTGACTTTGACAAAATATGCATTACCATAACACACACACACACACACAACACACACACACAACAACACACACACACACACACACACACACACACACACACACACACACACACACACACACACACACACACACACACCACACACACACACACACACACACACACACACACACACACACACACACACACACAATTAACATAATTTAAATAAAGACATATTCCATAATAGGTTTCAAAATATTTAATTACATTTTGACTTCATGTTAATCAATACGTGTTTCTATTTTCATGTTATGTGTAATTGTTTTGTGTTGATCTCAGAACATATTTCATATAACACTACAAAGCACTAAAAATGTAATATTAAAGAGTGAACACAAAAGGTTGAAATTCATAAAACGGTGGGAGGCACCAACTAAAAATAAGTGAACTTTGTTTTTGAATGATAGTGTTAGTTCAAAGAAGAAACAATGGTAGCTTAGCTGGCTGCACGACTACCACGGACATCGATATACGAAACAGCTTGTTCGGATACAAAGTCATTAAGATTATGGATGGTTTCCTTAAGGGGGGTGACTGTTCTTTCTCTGTCAACCATTTGCCACAGTTCGTCTTATGAATGAGGTGGTGGCAGGATATAAGCATCATCCAATAACGTCCTGGAAATGTTTCTTTGGCAACTGATAGGAGGGGGGAGGGGAGTAACGTGATCAAGGAATCATCTGTAAATCTTTTTCACTTTGGCTGATGCTTGCAGTGATTTGTGTTAACCTACTGATAAAGGGCATCGACCCCCAATAGAAAGAGATTATTACTGGCCACAGATATCATCCACAGTCGTTGGGTTAACATACACCCTGGCTATGAACCAAAAGTGACCTAAAACCCTTAATCAGGATACTGAGATTTCGCATGAAGGAAAATTTCTTAAATGAAGCATGAATTGTCTGAGAATAAAATCGTTCTGTTGTCCTCAGCGCTCTAACTGGTACCATTGCAAACGAGTCATATGTTCTGTGAAGTCAATTGCATTTTCCTTAATGGACGCAATGAAGGCAAGATCCTAGTAACCAGTCGACGGGTGTTGTTTCTAGTCATATTATTAGAAACAGCACCTTTTATAAAGAAGTATAAAAGGTATCTTGCATATGTTGGAGATTGTCAGCATAAGACGCTTATGGGGCACTTTGTCAGTGGATGATTCGCTTTAGTTGCATCTGTACTCTACAAAATTGCTACTTTTCTTTGTCCCCCAATCATTTTTACCACAGCGTGGAGGTTTCTAGAATAAAGTCAGCTTAAATTTGACGTACGAATGAAATCTCTCTTTTCAGTCCAATCACCATGCTTGTCGTAAAATCGTTCGTCCGTTGCAACTGCTTCCATTAATGGTGGTCTAGCATTCTGTGTCATTCTGTCCCTTTAATACAAGAAAAAAATTGACATAGGTGTTGCTTATTTTGCAGGCTCTTTTCTTTGTATTTTACCTTACGTGTGTCGAGAAGCTACACATCTACAAACTATTATTTTTGTTACTCTAAGAAAGGAGCTCTAATATCATTCCTTATAAAAATGCATCTTCTTTTCATCGAACTTCTCAAAAGTAGATTCATCTGAATTTCGATCATATTTGAATAACTAAATTACGGGTAGTTTAGCTTAGATATCTTACGAATCACAGAAAGTTTAAATACTGAAATTGATTACCAAGAACAAAAATGCTATACATAAAGAGTCAATTGAACAAAATGGAAGACTATTATGTTTTCAAAGTTATCACTGACTACTGACTTAGGGCAATAGAGTGGGGCATATATATATATATATATATATATATAATGATTCTCAAGTACAATTTTTAGAAGGATTTTTTATTCATTTTGTTCCTGGACCCTCCTAGATACTGCGTGATACCTAATTCTTTTTAATTAACCTTCTATCGAAAAATACAGTTGTATAACAGTAATATCTTTATTTCTTAAAAAAGTACAAAGTCATCAAATTGGGTGTCGAGCTAGCGCAATATTGCATCAGCCACCGGATACACCTAATTAGTGTGCTCAAATTAAAAATCATGGGATTAAAGAACTTTCTCGAAACTCTTGATATAAGTTTATAAGCTTAAAGCTTTGGATTGAAAGTGAATACTTTTGTCTGTCATAAGCTTTACTCAAGTGTTAAATTGTAGCTGCTTTCATGTGTTAGCTTATAAGCTTTCTTGTATAACATGTCGTCTAGAATCATCGCAAATAAATTCATATTTGGGAGCAACATGTCTTCCTTAATGCCTTTCGGCCACAGCTACATGAAAAATATCTGAAGAACTCTTGGAATGTATAAGAAAAGAAAGGAAATAAGGAGAAAAATAAGGTGATTATCCTATGGTTATAAGAAACAAGAAAACAAGAGACGCACTGGAGATGGAGGCTATTAATGGGAGTACACACTTCTTCGCTTGATAACAGTAAATAACATAAGGAAAAGTACTGCTTTTTTCGATTTTTTCAGTTATATAGATGTTTAATTGAATATTATCAGATTTAATTCGTAGTAGGGATAAATCTGTACTCTTGGTGTTAATCAAAAATAATTCTTGATTTGTAATTCTATTTATATAGAATAAGGGAAAAGAATTGTAATCATTACCTTACAGTGGCATTAAAAATACTAATTGATCGAAAACTCTGAAGGGGGTTATAAATTTATCAGTAACTCTAAAATGCAATTGAAAATGTTGAAAGTGTTATTTTTAGTGTTTTGTTATGTAAAACGAAATCCTCTTAATATACGTACTTATTTCTCAGATGAATTAAGGAGCTAAGAGTTTGACACTTCTTTTTTAAATTAATTGTATATAGTTTTTTGGAAATAAAAATTACCTTAGAAAGGTCTTTATTTCATCTACTTCATCCACAATTTCCGTTAAAAATTATGACGTAAGGCTTTCTTCAATAGCCCCAAAAATATTTATATGTCCTGCTTTTTAAAACATAAAAAAGTAGAAAAGTATTATAGAACTCCTCATAGAAACAGGAAATTAAATCAAATTTGCTTCTGAAAGTATTAAATATGACTTTCGTATTATGTATAACATTAATCAACGTATATCAACTACGTCATTTGAGCAAAGCTTAAACGATCTTAATTCTTACTGAATGCTATTACTTTTATTTTAACTTAAAGTTCTAATTTATCTTGTTTTTTAATTTTATGGATTTCGTTAGTGTTATAGTGCTTCTTTCGTAAGGTCCAATAAATTGTTCAAACAATCGAATATCAATTAAATCCTTATCTTTGTTTCAATTTTAAAAATGCCTCTTACTCTACTCTACCCAATGAAGAAAAAATATTATTACATTCAATGCAGTTATGTCGATTCGTTTTATTTCAAACTTTTATAAAACTTTGTAATAATATTTATTTACTAAAATGTATGCGGTGAAAGCGAAGAAATATGTCAAGAAATTCAAATGGAAAGCGACTGTGTTCATAAGAGTTTTGGCTGTTTGGAATAGGAAGTAGTTATAGGAAAAGTTTTATTGATATTCTTAAGCTCTAGAACTTTCCTCGTAGTTGTTACATTTAAATGGAATCCTTTCATCACGTGAATTTCCTGTTAGGAAATTCTGATATGAAAAAGATTTATTCTTAAGCAAATTAAATTAGATATTGTCTAATTAGAATGTTTACATAAAACATTCTTTAATTGTTACCAATTTCAAAAGATAAGACAATGATTAGTAGAGAAATATTTATATATACATAAATGCCATTTCCTTGAAAACACAATTTTCTTATATTTGATACCTAAAAACACAAAAGTCATAGATATTCTAACGGAATTGAAGGCTAACAATTTCAATTTAGAAATGCATCAATATTTATATAATTTACAAATGCATCAATATTTATATGATTTACGAATGAATAAATTTTTATATAACTTGCGAATGTATCAACATTTATATAATTTACAAATGCATTTTGAAAGTATTGTAATTTTTAAAAATGAAAATTATTCCGTTTATAAGTTTATGATACAATGTGATCACGTTAATAACTTCAATAGAAAAGTGTATGTAAACATTTAGTTTACACACACACACACACACACACACACACACACACACACACACACACACACACACACACACACACACACACACACACACACACACCACACACACACACACACACACACACACACACACACACACACACACAACAAGATTAGCTTTTGTAGAATGTTGATTCAAAACCAAAATTTATTTTTTCAAACTTAATTTCTCTACAGTTATGTTTTAACAACCCTCCATTTTATTTTTAGTTACTTAAATAAAGAAAGCACATCATAAAAAATCAGTATAAATAGTACAGTTTTTCATAAATAACTTTCCAAAAATATCGTGTAAGTTTTAATAAATAGAAATAAAAGCTGAATCTCGGTATTTGATCAAAGAAACATAGGTTTTAACAATATATAGCAATAAAGACAATTCCAGTCACCGAAGTGTTTATTCTCAACTTTAATTATTTAACTACACGATTGGAGAGATCGTAATCACATTATCAATTCAATTGCGACATTCAATTAAAGTTAGAAAATACACTTACCTTAACTCTCTCATCAATCTTTAAGACAACCAGGAATTCTTCAAACGAACATATTTACTAAGTGAAACTACATGTTGTAAATACTTTTCCATTGCTTTAATGCATCATTTTTTATTTTAATCTATATTACCTGCTTATTATATTAATTTATATTACCTGCTTATTATATTAATTTATATTACCTGCTTATTACCTATTTATAAATAATATAATATCTGAAATTATTTATCTTCAACAATAAAGTGTATTTAAAAATAATTCAGTTATCGAAATTTAAAATGCAAATTATGTATTAAGTAGCGAGGGTGACACTTGGCACATCACACCAGCGGGGAGATTTCCAGCATCAACAGATTTAATGAGTATCAGTCCTCCACATGGCGGGTCTTTAGTGTTCCTGGTACCACTGAAGGCCATCGCTTCGGTAAAAATAATGCTAGCCATGAGTTCGTGACCATGAACCTTTGGCTTCCACCACCGTCATCGGAGTAAAAAAGGCTGTTTCTGTGAAATTTGAAAAATTGGTCGAAATTTGAATCGAAACCACGTGGCAGTTAAATTATGATGCAAAAATAAAGGCATAAGTCGATTTCAATTTCAGGTATTATGGTGATCGAACTATCTTTACAACACAATAGGAAGTGAGAGTGACAGTGAGATCGACTCTCACAGCGCTAGATTCAATGCTATCAGATGTTGATTGTGTGATTTAACTGAGTATGTGGATTAGCTCTCCACATTTGGAAGGCTTGTGCGGGCATCCACCCGCCTTCGCTACTCTTCAGGTACATGGGGATCCCCACCTTCGCTTTTTTACAAGATTCGCTGATCGCAACCAAGGCTTGGATAACTAGAACTCTCTTCTTGCAATCAACTCTCGGACTTTCAAGCTTAACCTCTTTTCTCCCCAGGGGGTGATGTGGCGCCACCACTCATTTATTACTTGTAGGTGGCTCGGCCATTCGCTCACCATATGTACATAGTTTACCATTAACTGAGTACATGTGGCACCACCATTCTAACATACTTTACTATATTGTATAAATAGTTCCGACTATTTTAAAACAAACTGTATATATGTTGATACGAATTCAATAAACTTGACTTAGCTAGTCCAACTTGGTTGTGTGATTAAACTGAGTATGTGTGAATTAGCTCACCACAAGCTATAAGCTACGTTATTTCTACGAATGTTACAAACAGCACCATTAGAAGAGAAAACAGAACCAAGTGAGAGGAATCTGCATTCCCTTCAATTGTTACTTTATTTGTCACTCATACTTATACAGCATCAGCTCCAATTTAAGAGAAGCTGGACTCAATCTGCTTCGAACTGCTTTGTCAGAAAGATGATAGTCCGCCTGAGAAATAAGAATTTAACAGAGTCTGGATGAAAGGTTCCTGGAGACATATGAGAATAAGTACTGATTCACATCTCACAAGCAACATGAGAGTAATTTATGACGGGCCTTGAACTTTTGATCCGTGGTCAAGTGAAGAGAACTCGAGACGTATGGAGGAGTTTAAAGAGAGAAAATTAGAGCGCGCACACACACACACACACACACACACACACACACACACCACACACACACACACACACACACAACACACACACACACACACACACACACAACACACACACACACACCACACACCACACACACACACACACACACACACACACACACACACACACACACACACACAAACATACTAACCAGCCAAACAAGTTTAGCACATGTCGTTATAGTCAGGGATGACAATTCGTCGAGCCCCTTTGTGAAACGGGTCACATTTACAGCTATTTGTGTCCTACTTATAGAACAGTAGTATACATACCAGATTGACCCCTTTCGTTATCCTATCTTGTGCAATCCTTGGCGTATTTTGCAACAAAATAATGCTCACCCGCATACGAAATGCCATATATTAAATTGTTTCTAAATGAAACGAACATTTTTATTGTGCAACAACGCTTTTTCCCCTGATCTCTGTTCTATAGAGTCTATTTCTGGCCAGGAAAGGAGGTATCTATAACGACCCCAAAAGGTGTCAATTTTAATACATTGAGGATAAAAAAAAGAAGATAATTAGTAGGAAACTATTTGTCAAGAAATCCCATAGGCCACTATCCAGAAAATCTATCAGTCTGTGCCACGCCGTGTGCCAGCTTGCATCCAAACCAGGGGCAGATGCGTTAATGACTAAGTGAAAGATGTATATATTCCTTATATGTATATTTTCCTTTCATTATACTTTATTTAAATTCTTTGAATGTATCATGCATAACTTCTGTGCATAGATAACAGCTGAAGAGATCTCAAATCTATATAATTTTGCTTACGAACCTTCGAATGATTAAAAGCTTTTGTGAAGCTTTAAACTCGACATGAGTGTTTTTCCGTATTTCTTAAATATCTATTTATTCTATAAGTATCTTACGGAATTTATGTATATAATTATGATAGATTTTATTTTTGAATGCATGAAGTTGAAAAATTTAAATATCGTTTTGCTTCAATTATATATTTTTTCTTATCTATTGCTTTGTATAAAGGATTATTTGTAGGAAAATAACAAAAATCTTGTTTAGTCTGTATCAATAA
>BMAO01016313.1:0-44409 GCA_019973975.1 Trichonephila clavata | reverse complement strand
AATAGATGTGATTCAAAAATTGACGAAGCATCAATTATCCAGTACGTCATTAATGGAATTGATGGGCCTCGTTCAGATAAAATAATTCTATATGGTGCAGCCTCATTTTCCGAATTTAAGCAGAAATTACGTACCTATGAAATTGTCATTAAAAAACATGGGAATACATAACTCTAATTCACCAAATTTTCGTCATTCATATGAAAGCCGAGGACGCGATTCTAAAATAAAGCTACCAAAGAAACCCACAAAATTTAACGTTTCTGACGCAGCTAAAATCCCCAACGTTGTTTTAATTGTAATGATATAGGTCACCTAACAAAATCTTGTCCTAATCATTCACGTAGTCCCAGATGCCTCTCGTGTAATCTTTATGGTCACAAATCATTTGAATGCCGACGAACTAATTTAAATAATAGTTCTACAACCACCTTCTGGTGTAAATGCTGTGTACATGAATTGCCTTCTCCTATAAATATGTGTAAAGACGTAACAATTTTTGGCCGTAAACTTAACGGATTAATAGACACAGGCAGCAATTTAACACTATTAAGAAAAATTCTACTTACATAAATATAGATGCACCGCCACTGAAACAAACCAATACATTATTAACAGGTTTTGGTTTTTCGTGAATTAATGTGATAGGAACTTTTGATTCTGAAATTACTATCGACGATCTAATTTTTCCTGTTACTATTTCTGTTGTACCAAATTCTTGTACAAATTATGACCTCATAATTGGTTGTGACGTAATTAAACAAGCACATCTAAATATATCACCTACAGGCGTAAGGTTTTCATAAATTTTAAGATTCTCTGATAGTGTAGATTAAAATTTTATTATGACGATTTCCGACGATTCACCCACATTTGATATTGGTCCAAATGTTTCTCAACATAATCGAGCTGAAGTCGAACAACTGCTATCGACATACACGCCTAAAAAAACAAAAACTGTGAACATTGAGCTTGATATCGCTCATACCGACGACGAACCGATATTTCATAAGCCCCGACGTTTGCCATTTGCCGAAATAGATATTGTGGACGCTCAAGTTGATGAATCGGTTGAAAATGGAATTGTTGCGCCATGTTCTTCTCCTTACGCTAGTCAAGTTGTGGTAGTAAAGAAAAAAGACGGGAAATCAAGAGTTTGCATTGATTATAGTCACTTAAATCGCAAACTTATCAAAGATAAGTATCCTCTTCCTTTAATTGACGATATTTTAGATTGTCTCCAAAATGCTAAAATATTTACTACTCTAGATCTAAAAAATGGATTTTTCCATTTCGCGGTAAATGAAAGGAGACGTAAATTTACTAGTTTTGTTACTCACAATGGGCAGTATCAATTTAGACGAATGCCTTTTGGACTAAGTGCTTGTCCTTCCACCTTTATGCGGTACATAAATGCCATTTTCCGACATCTGATTTCGAAAAGTATTGTTCTCCCATATATGGATGATGTTGTTATTCCCGCTGCTAATGAGTCCCAAGCCCTTTAATATCTAAAAAATGTTCTAGAGGTAGCTTGTGATTACGGACTTGAAAAAAATTTTAAAAAATGGGAATTTTTACAAAATAAAATTGAGTTTCTTGGCCATATTATAGAATACGGTAGATAGCTTTAGTTTTTGAAGGGGAAGGAAACAGTTATTAATTATCCAGATCTTAAAAATATTAAAGACGTTCGCCGATTTCTTGGTCTTACTGACTATTTTAGAAAGTTTTTACCCTCATATTCGACCATAGTAAAACCTTTGAGTGACCTCCTTCGTAAGGACTTCCCTTTTCAATTTTATGCTGAACAACAGGCAGCATTTCAAAAATTAAAATACTTACTTTCCCAACAACCCGTTCTAAGTATTTTTAATCAAAATTCTCCCATTGAGATTCACACTGACGCGTCAATTGACGGTTTGGGCGCAGTCTTACTCCAAAAACCCCACATATATGACAATCAGTTTCACCCTGTATTCTACATGTCAAAAAAGACATGAGGCAGAGAAAGAAAGTACACTAGTTTTGAACTAGAAGTCTTTGCAGTGGTCGAAGCACTTTAAAAGTGTCGAATCTATGTACTAGGAACATTATTCAAAATTATTACTGAATGTGACGCCCTCGTCAAAACACTAAGTAAAAATGAGCTTAACCCCAGGATAGCCAGAGATGGGCACTTTATCTCCAAGAATTTAACTATACAATAGAACACCGTACAGGCTCAAAGATGGCTCAAGTGGATGCTCTCAGTCGACCTCCACATTGTATGCCAATCCAAAATAGTGTCCATCTTCAATTTATCAAAGCACAATAGGCTGATGACCAAATAACAGCGATAAAGACGCTTCTAGAAACAACGCCGTATGATAACTATATCGTAAAAAACAAACTTCTGTACAAAACAGTCAATGGCACCGATTTACTAGTGGTATCTGACGAAATGCAGGTTAACATCATTAAAACTGCACATGAACGTGGCCATTTTGCTGTTCTACGCACACAAGATTTAATTAGCAAAGACTTTTACATCCCACGACTTAAAGACAAAGTTGAAAAATGCATTCAAAACTGTGTTACATGCATTCTCACAAACCGGAAACGTGGTAAACAAGATGGCATGCTTAACCCGATAGAAAAAAACGACTTACCACTCCATACATTTCATCTAGACCATACATTTCATCCCCTAGCGACAACTTCTAAGAAATATAAGCCCGCTTTTGCAGTGATAGACGCATTCAGTAAATTTACATGGCTGTATCCCACTAGATCTACGGACGCTGCAGAAGCCATAAATCGATTAGAAAACCAACGATATGTCTTCGGAAACCCGCTAGGATTATCACTGATAAAGGATCCGCATTTACATCCTCCGCATTTGAAGATTACTGTAATAAGCAAAACATCCTTCATATCTCCATTACAACTGGTCTCCAAAGATCTAATGGCCAAATTGAAAAACAAAATTCCACCATCATTGCTGTGCTGTCAAAACTTTCTGTCGACGATCCTGAGAAATGGTAATCTCACGTACCCCACCTGCAAGAAATCCTGAACTCAACTTTTCAAAGAAGCATCAAGATGACTCTATTTGAACTCCTTTTCGGCACCAAGATGAAGTCTTGCCAGGACATTGAGATAGTCCAACTTCTTAACGATGAGATTACAGCTCAATTCCAAGAACAACGTGATGCTCTCCGTCAAGATGCCAAAAAGCAAATCTACAAAGTTCAAGATGAAAATCGCTGCACGTACACTCTCCGGCGCAGACAAGCTCATAAATATCAACTACATGACCTAGTAGCAACTAAACGCACTCAGTTTGTTCCAGGCTTGAAACTTAAGCAAAAATACCTCGGACCATACAAAGTTACAAAAGTCAAGCACAATGACACTTATGACGTAGAAAAGTGTGATTTCGTCGACGGACCATCAAAAACGTCTACTATTCATGAATCTCTGGCCAAACCAAATTAACTCTACATGATTTCTCCATTAAAAACTGTTCACAATTTTTCTTCCTGTGAAAGACTTTCGTTATAGACATTATCAGGAGATTTTTATTTATTTATTTATTTTTGCTCCCATTTTTATTGAATGACTCTAATATTTTCTTATTTCATTTTAGTACAAATTTAAGTATTTAGAAGTACGAGTATCTTGGATTAATATGTTCCTGTGTTCCTTATTCCAGATTCTTATTTTAGCCTTGATCTTATTTGTATCGTTAACATAATTTGTTTTACCCCAGTGGTAATGTATGAAATTTTTCCTATTTATCAAATATTATTGTAAATTTGCTCATTTTTCAGCATTTTTGTAATTTTTCTTTGATGACATTTTGTGTTGTGTATAATTCTTTTATCTACTGTGTAACTGTGTATATTTTTAATATTTTATTACTATATATCTGTACCATTTTATCATGTAAATAATCGGGTGAGGTCGCCATCTCGGTCATGATGGCCGATGTAGGGATGGATATGTGTAATGTCACAACCCCTTTCCCTGTTACTTAGGGTGGAGCAGTCCACACTGACCTCAGACTCCGTCAGGAATGTCCGACTGCAAGACACACGGGAAATGACGCAGACGGACGTTAGAGACGCTAAGCTCTAGACGTAGGAGGAAGACGTTCTCCTTTGGTGTTTAATATATTTTAAATATTTCATCCTTCATTTTGTTAAATGCTTTATTTATCATCATTAGGTTGTGTGTAGTCATTTCCCCATACTATTGGTAACAACAGCGAGTTTCTCCGCATCGTCTGGATGTATTGGTATGTACCAATAACCTGAAGCCATGTCTAATTTTAAAAAGTAATATTACTTTGAGCTAATTTATCTATAAGTGTTTTAATTAAAGGTAGTGGTTCAGCATCTTATTAAGTGATTTGATTTATTTTCCTAAAATCAATACACAATCTGCTCTCTTTCCTGTTCATCCTTTTTATAAGCAAGTGTTACTGTTGCAGAATATAGAGATGAACTTTCTTTAATTATCCCAGCCTTTAATAATTCATTAATTTGACAATCGATTTCTTCCCGTTGTTTTGGTGATGTTTTATATGCGCGTAATGATGTTGGTAATTCTGAAGTCAGTCTCACTCTCTGAGGTTCTATCCTTATAGTTCCAACATCATATTTATCTTTTCCAAACACATCATCGTAACCTTCTAAAATTTCTTTTAGTTCAAAATTTTCTCCAATATATTTTGATTCCGACATATCTTCGACTTCAACCTGACAATGTGTGCACCCATTATCAGCATCCATCTCGGATATATTCGAAAATTTCAGGATATTGTTTTTATTTTTTCTCTTTGCTCGTTCTATTTTTTAATACATTTATTTATTAATACTTTCTTTTCTTTATACTTTAGAAAAATTTCCTTTTTTACCTTCTGCTATATACTACATTCTTTAGTTCTATCATCTTTCATTTCACTTTCAAAAATACCTTCCTTAACCTTATTTCAGGATTGATATGCAAAGACAAGTCACTGCATTCAGAACTGGAGAAGTTGATCAAGTTTCTCCCTTTCTGCACAACAACTTGTTTCACACAATGAATTACCAACTGAAATTCAATGCAACTCTCTAACCTTAAGAGAGCATAAGGTATACAAATCTATGTTTAGTATGAATAAATTATAATTTAAAAAAACTAAAGAACACGCTTTTATACTGAATCGAACTAAAAAATAAAAAAATAATTCTTAATATAAGAATAAAATGATGAACGAGAAAATTAATGTCATTGGGGTAAAAGCGTGGGGTGCAATTTCGGAATTGAAAGAAGTTAGAAACTATAACAATTGATATATTTATAGAACACCCCACGCTGTTACCCCAATGACATTAAAAGCGTGGGGTGTTCTATAAATATATCAATTGTTATAGTTTCTAACTTCTTTCAATTCCGAAATTGCACCCCACGCTTTTACCCCAATGACATTAATTTTCTCGTTCATCATTTTATTCTTATATTAAGAATTATTTTTTTACTTTTTATTTCAATTCAGTATAAAAGCGTGTACTTTAGTTTTTTTTAATTATAATTTATTTTTAATTTTTTAGTTCGATCTACTATAAAAGCGTGTTGTTTAGTTTTTTAAACTGTCATTTATTCATTGTTGAATTTATCCTTGAGTTTTATATTTGGAGCCAGAATTATATACGTGGCTGCTGGAATAAGTCTTTTTCTTCAATGGATTTTAATTAAAGGGTCTGAAGTGTATTTATTCTCTCTGTTTACGGGACCTCGGATGAGTCCCGTATCGTTGTATTAGATTCCGTCTCAAAAGAACATTTCAAACAAATAAAATGTGTGGTAAGAAGAAAAAAAGTTCAAATTTAAAAAAAATTTATGTACCCTGTTTTTATAACGAACTAAAAAGTATTAAAAAAAAATCCTCTTTTTCGTTTTTTTTCTTCTTTTTTTACATTTTCATGCATTGTCATCCACTTTTGAGATATAGTCCAAATTTGAAGTCTCTAGCTCATCGGAAAGTCACACAGTTTAAAATCAATTACAAAATTCCACCCGGACAGATATTAAAGAAAGCGAGTTAATAAAAACACTGTAATATTATGTATCAATCGTATTTTCATCTTTTAAACGTATTGCTATAATGCTAATTTGTATCATCACTTCTAAACGTATTGATTTAAAAAATTAAAAATATTTAGCAGTTAGAACATAAATTTTTTTCACATCACAAGCCTTTTTTTTAAATTTTCATTTTGAGAAAAATGTTTATATTATATTAAGAAATTGATAACACACACACACCCTCCACTTTCTCACATACAGAACACTTTTTTTTGTTTTATTTTTATAAATCACAAGTGTATTAATTAAAAACATTCGCTGTAAAGGTTACACCTTTTTCTTTTAGTCGCCAAATCTGAAAATGGTACTATATCGAATTAGTCACCAAATCAGAAAATTGTATGTGCAATAAGTTGCCAAATCTGGAAGTGTTATATGGAATTGTCGCCAAATCTGATTACCGTGATTCCTGACGATCCTGATGATGACAATGGAACAAAATTATGAAATTATTGTATTGTCATCAGTCCTTGATAAGTGTGCAAAATTTCGAATTAGTCTGACCTTTTTAAGTGGGTGAAAATCGAGTTCCAAGATTCCGTTACATGCAAGTGAAACTTATAAAAGCGTGTTAAAAACCGTACCGATCTAACCAAGCTACCAACTTTAAGGTCAAGAGTGCATGTTTGTTTGTTATAGTATCCCTTTGGTTTTTTTTAACATTTACTACGTTATATTCCTCAACTGAAACATTTAGTTCGTTTACCATTGCAACAGGAATTATATTAATATTAGAGCCTGTATCACACACAATTTTTAGTAATATTTTTTTCAATGAACTCGAGTTATCGTTTCTACCTTTTCGTTTATTGTGTGGGAACGTTTGATTTTTTAAGTAAATGGATACAAGTAATAGTCATTGTTTTTTTTTTTGTGTTTGAGGTGTTGTTTAAGCTGTACACGGATTATTAATCCCCAATGTGAAAAGCATTCATAATTACTAACGGCGCGCAAAACTTATAGGGATTTGGGGGTAAATCTTGTACTCTATGTGTCGTGGTATCTTTTAAGACCTTCCTGTAATTAAAATTCTTAGCTTTTGGGTTTTTAATTTTAGCCGTACATTCGTAGGCCTTGTGGTCCAGTTGTTGGCAGTTATAACAATGAATTTGAGGCCACTTTCCAACCTCGATACTTGGATTAGACACATGATTAAATGATTCTGACTGCTTCATTTCTCTTTTATATGTCTCATACACTCGAAACTCAGTCTTAAATTCTACTATAGAAGTGCATCCAAATAACATTGTTTTATTTTGTGTTAATAACTCATATTATTAAAGGAATAAACGATTAAATCTTGTTCGTCAATTCTACTTTTCTCTCTGTGAAATTTCTTTCATTGAGTAAAAGTATTCTAAAGGGGATTCATTACTTTTCATTTTACGTTTTTGTAACATTTCATGAACCTCAGCCGAATTAAAAGATATTTTAAACTCCTCCATTAACAATTCTTTTAATTGTTTCCACGAGTTAATATTGGATTCACTCCTAATAACTAATAAAGCGTTTCCCCTAACCCATCATTTTGCATAAATAAATTTATGAACTTCAGAAAACGAGAATAACTCTGTTTGGGCTTCAAAAATTTTCAATCCAATTTAAAACATTTTCCTGCCTTTCACCCTTAAAAGGAGTTATTATACTCTCGATATCGTTAAAACTCACTTTTAATTTTTGATCATGTTTGTTATTTCGACTATTGACATTGCTATCTATTTAAAAAATATTACCATTACATTTTTTATTTTCGTATTGCACTGATTGATTGAATTTTCTCAATTTATTTGATTCTTCTTCTGATGTCTCATCAGTCGTTAAAGAATTAAGTGTCTCAAAATCGCAAAGGCAAGTTATAATATTTTTTGCTACTTCCGACTGCGTCCCTTCACCAGTGATGCTTAAAATATCACAAATTTTAATTAACTCATTTAATGTAAAATTATCAACTGTTTCTTTTATCATGTCTAAAAATTCATTATCCCCATTTTTTTTAAAATTAAATCTTTCGAAATTTAAAACTTTATTGCGACTTAATCGGGTATTTTTATTCTTAAAAATTAATTGATCGAGCAATTAACCTTTGAGGCTTTGCTTTCTTTCAGTGCAACACGAATTACATCAATATGACTCAAATACATTTTTAATACAATAAAATAAAATAAACGTTACTTCAATAAAGATATCAAATTTTACCCAAGCCACAAATTTATATCAAATTGCTTATTGACTCGACACTTTTGAATTTTTCTTTGAAATCATACAAAGAACATTAAATTTAATAAACACGTTAAATTTAAATTCTAACCAAGTTGTCATAAACATTTAAATTATATTTTTTGGTGACACTTTTGAATTTTATTTTTAAATCATAAAAAATATCAAATTTAATAAATAGGTTAAATTTAAATTTTAAAATGGTCGTCATAACTATTTCCACAAGTATCGTTTGAAATTTAAACGCAATTTAATTAAATCTATTAAATGAGTGTATCGAAAATTTTTTTGTTAGGATACATTAATGATGAAAAGTTCTCACCAAAAAACACGATCAACTGAAGGGGAGAAGGAAAAACACTGACTTGATTTCTTGTATTTCATCATTTCTTTCCGATTTTCCAGATTTGCAGAGAGATCAGCGTCAATAATCCATGATTGCTAAAACCGACGAGAAGTTTGAATACGATGACTGCGTTGTAGTAGTGTCCAGCATTTTGTGCCTTGTTGGTGATTCGGTACTCCTGGTCTCAAACTTGACGATTCAATTTCAATTTTTTTTTAGAAGCAGGGCTTCTATAAAGTATTACTCCTCCGATATAACTCACTATTTTTCACTATGTATCCTTGTCTCCACAGCTCTTGTAATTCATTTCCAAATCTTTTGGGTCGTTGAGTTTTTCCGTTATTTTTTAATGTTCGTCTTATGCCGGTAAAACATTTTCAGCTTCCGAGTATTCGATGAAACCCTGTCGGCTTGAAATATCTCAATGACCCAGTAACAACAACTATGGCATTCAAGATCTTTACTCAAAGCATGGGTTTTCCTTCGTAGGAAGAACACTGGAAGAACGTGTTACAAAGTAATCTAACAGGCAGAAGACTTTGAGGGACAACGATATTTAAATAGGGAAAGTAAGCAGAGGTAGCGAACAGACAAATTCCCACAAAACCCGTGATTTATGGGGTTTTCCAGGACCCTACTGGTTCTGTGTTTCTAGACAGAGACGTTACTAAGTCTACAGGGAAGGTTTAGTGTATAGAGGGAAAAGGATGACGAAATATTGCCTTCATCTTGCATCATTAAGTTTTACATTAAAGGTTACGAATATACATATCTATTTTTATATTACATATACATCTCTGAAAGTGCAGATGATCTCTCTTATTCCTTTAACTCTTATATGTTTTTAATTGAGAAGGAAAATATTAGTATTATTGAGAGACATGGTAGAGATCAACATTTAAGAAAGAGTATAACATATAGAATTAAGTTGCTGAAAGATTTAGGACATAGTTTCCGAAAAGAATATTCGAGTTTAATTATTCAAAAACATTCAGGAACCCAAAATTAGTGAAGTTGTATTAATATGAGAGGACAGTAAAAAACGATTGAATTGGTCTTTGCCGATAGAGGTAGATATGTTGCCAGGTCGAGATGGCAAAATTCGTACCGTAAAGTAAAATAAAAAAAAAACAGTCTTTAGTTTCTTCGAAACCTGTGCAACGAATTTTTACACTAGAATGGTTGCGGCTTACGCTCGCTGTGGATGTAGGAAATATGTGTGAATTACAATATTCTTCAGCTTGTGTGCGGCCACTGTAATGTGCAAGCTTTAATGGAGATTAGGTGTATCGTTGTTTGAAAATATTGAGCGTATTGCGCTAACCAAATAGTAGTTTTAGCGATTCATACAATCCACTATTGCTAAAAAAACGAGTTTCTGATTATCGTCTGAATGTATTTGCATGTGCAGACAACCCGAAGTCGTGTCTAGTTTTGAAAAATAATTACTTTGAGTTAATGCATCTATAAGTTTTTCAATCAGCATCTGATTTGGTGATTTGGTTTAGTTTCCTAAAATTAATACAAAATTTGCTCTTTTTTTGTTCATCCTTTTTATAAGTAAGTGTTACTGGGGCAGAATATAGGGATGAACATTCTTTAATGACCCCAGCATTTAATGCGTTATTCATATAACAATCAAATTTTTCCTGATGTTTTCGGGACACTTAACTGCATGTAATGATATTGGTAACTCTGATGTTAGTCTTATTCTCTATGTTTCTATTCTTATAGTTCCAACATTATATTTATCTTTAGCAAACACATCAACGTAACATTCCAAATTCCTTTTAACATTTTTTCCTATTGTCTTTTGATTCCGACTTATCTTCGACTTCAATCTCACAATGTGTGCACCCATTATCAGAATCCATCTCGGATATATTCGAAAATTTCAGGACATTGTTTTTATTTCTTCTCTTTGCTCGTTTTATTTTTTACTACATTTATTTATTTATCCTTCCTTTCCTTTTTACTTTAGAAAAATTTCCTTTTTTACCTTCTGCTCTATACTCCATTCTTTAGTTTTATCATTTGTTATTTCAATTTCAAAAATACCTTCCTTAACCTTAGGATTGAGATGCAAAGACAAATTGCTGCCTTCACAACTGGAGAAGTTGATCAAGTTTCTCCCTTTCAGCTCAACAACTTTTTTCACACAATCAATTACCACAACTGAAATTCAATACAACTCTCTAACCCTAAGACAACATAAGGTAAGTCGGTGTTTAGTAGGAAAAACTGCTCTGATCTAACCATGCTACCAACTTTAAGGTCTAAAGTGCATGTTTGGTTAACACTATAACCGCGGATGTGGTCATTTTGACCCAAAAGCGATTTTGTTTCCGATTTTCTCAAAAAGTTACAATTGAATTAAAATAAAATTCTTGACTTTTCCTATTTTTGTACCAATAATAATCTGTGTAAATACGATACATTAAATATTTATCATTTTTTATTTCTAATTCTTATACCTAAAACTGCAGAATGGTTGAATTTGACCCCATTATAGTCACAAGTACTAAATTTGCATTTCAATCTTTTTTGGAATGGGAAAAGCTTTTTCAGTCCTCTTTCCATTTCCCTGATGTAAGCAAAACAATACTTAAGTTCTGTAGATTGTTACAGATTACAGAAGAATAGCTGAGAAGTTTGTAGTATTAGCCTATGTAAGTTTACGTTAAAGGTTACGAATAAAAATATCTTTTTTTATACTACCTATATAGTGAATTAATAGTAGGAATTGCAAAAGAGCATGATTTGTCTTCAATATTGTAACAATGCACAGCTGGTTTGGCTGAAAAACCGGTTTTCAGCGCCAGCTTTCGTCATTGTTTTAACAGTTACATTGTTATAACAATGGAGACGGATGCAAAATGCGTCGAAAACTGGTAATTAAATTTAATTAATTTAAATTTAACAGGGAGACACACAGGGAGCTTTACGCAATACTTATTTCATCTTCGGTCTTTCTAATCCTCAAGCCTTTTGGAATAAGTACAAAGACTACATGGCTGAATATATTTTGCGACGATTGCAGCAAGTACACGTAAATATTCCTTTCAATGAACACATCTACAACGAAATACAATAAAATTTTTTAGAATGGTTGGGAAGGAGCTAGATGATTTTGGAATGATTAGTCCTAGACGTGTTGACGTAAATGGCTTCAATAATGAAATTGCGTGAGAATTAAACTACGATTTTGTAGTATTGCAACATCAAGTAACAGAATTTATTCCACAATTAACTCCAGAATAAAGTCACGTTTGGCAACAAGTGTTACGCAAAATAGAATCCGGCAGTAGTGCACTCTTTTTTTTTCTCGACGCCACTGGAGTAACCGGAAAAACGATTTGCTAAACTTATTATTAATGACCATCAGAAAAACCCAGAAGATAGCAGTTGGTATTACTTCTTCTGGTATAGTCGCGACTTTACTGACCAACAATCGTACTGCACATTCCGTTTTAAAATTATCGTTTAATCTTGCATTTGAAGATTCACTCATCTGAAATTTCAGAAAAAATAGCTCTCAAGTCAGGATGCTTCCACAATGTAAGCTTTTAGTTGAAAGTACGATGTCTCACAAGAAAGGCATAGAAGCGTTAAATCGGACTCTTCAGGATTTACGATATAGTAGAGATATTATAGGAGGAATGGTAGCTTTTTTATATATTGGCTGGTGAATTTTGAAAAACTCTCTCTGTAATCCAGAAGGGTACACCAGCAGATGAAATCAGTCTCTATTAAATCATCAAGCTTATGGGCAAAAGTTAAAAAACTCAGTCTGAAAACGAAACTGACGTAGATTCGGAATATTATGCAGAGACGCAATTGAAAATCGGTTATGGATGTTTGGATGCAAATGCTGGAGGTTATATTTTACTTTCAGAGAATTTTTTAATGTAGAAAAAATGATGTAAATCTTATTGCTCAAATTTACCTGGGTTTGCAACAAAATTTAAATTGGGATCAGTGGTTGCGCGCAAGATCAATATTGGCGCCTAATACTGACATTGTCAATAAAATCTACATTGACAATTTAAACGACGTGCGGGGGAGGGGGGAATGAAGGAATATTTATCAATGAACACAATCATGGATAAAGAACCAAGTACTTCACGGAGTTCTTAAATTTGTTTGAACTTTCGGGTGTACCCTCACATAAACTTCAAATAAAACTAAATGTACCAGTTATACTTATGCAAAATCTCGATGTTCCTCGACTATGTAAAGGAACAAGGCTTTGGAGCACAAAACTGATGCAGAATATACTTGGTGCCAATATTTTAACATATGTCATGAAAAGGGATAGTGTTATAATACCTCAAATTCCAAGTGACCCCACTGATCTACGGTTTCAATTCAAACGAGTTATATTTCCAGTTTTACTGTTGTGATTAACAAAGTTAACATTTCAGGTAGCAAGGTCATTTGGAAAAGCAATGTTTTTCCCATGGCCAACTATATGTAGCCTGATCGATGTGACCAGTGCCCAAATCTTCACATATTTTCAAGTGACGGAAGAACATAATATGGTATACAGTAGCATCTTAGAATAATATTCTGTTTTGAGCTCTTTAAAGAGGAATTATATATTAAACGTAGATATTTTCAATTTCTAAAAATATTAATAGTTTATGTTATTGAGTTTTTGTTGTTAATTATTATAATAAATTACGATTTCAGTTTTTTTTAAAACTATGCTCAATTTAAAATTTTTAAATTTTATTGGTTCTAGTCAAGCAATAAATGAAACCACCATATTATATTATTTACTTTCTATTGATAATGATTACGACTTTGACAGCTATTTAAAGACGTCAACGCGAGCGGAGCCGTGGGTAAAAGCTTGTATGTAATAAACATGGTAATTTATAAAACACAATACCACAAGCTTTAATGGACGATTGGTGAAGTAACGGACAAACTTGGGGATAACTCATCCCTTCTTTTATGATGTGACTTCTTTTGAGGGGGGTCTCTCTCTCAACCCGATATATTCAAGATGGCCTTGGTACAATGCGCGTTAAGTCTATCGAGGCTCAAAATCCTCCCGTTGGAGCGCTGTGAAAGTTCGAGGAGAGGAGAAGCGATTTCTGGTGTCTTCCTCGCCACTTGCCCACTTCGTGCAGCCTTAAAATGTGACCCATTTTTTTGCTTAATGTAACCTGCAACCCTAAAATTGTGAATTTTGCCAAAAATTTCCTTATTATTAACACTTTTTTTCTATTCTTAATTTTAGAATATTTTTCTTAAAATGTATTAATCAAATCTAAAAATAAAATCCCATATCTACCTTTTTTAAAAAAAATTATCGCAAGTAGTCAGATACCTTAAATTAAGAGTTATTTTTAAATGTATTAATATACATTGAAATTTTTTTTGTGGGTAATTTATATGTTCCATTCAAAATCATATCCTGCAGCAAACCAGTTTCAGGAATACGTTTTCTTCTACATATCTTTGTTATTAAATTTTACAAATAGTCCAGTCATTAGGGGTTACACTTCGGAGCGAAAGATAAGCTGGAAACTTGTAGACCTTTATTTTGGCAATCTAAAAACTTTCTCTAAAGTCTAAAATCTAGTGTCGGCGTCGTCTTAAGATATTCAAGCCCAGAAAAATGGATGTCTGCAAATTGTCGTTTCCTATGGCTTAATGGTATTTACATTTAATATATATATCGTAGAGAATAAAAATTTTCTATAACTTTTATTTGCAACAATGTTTATACATCAAATCGTTTGAGTTGGAGGACGTTGAACGCGTAGCGCCTAGCTATTTACTGCAGATTCGCTGTTCCTCTGGTCGGGCTTGTCGTAAGGGGGGGGGCACTAGTGACGTCTGCCAAGAAACGTTTGAAGATTTCGTTCTCAATGGAGTGGAAATTTTTTCTTCGGCACATAAACTCACACACACACACACACACACACACACATGCAGATAAGAATCAAACATATCCTCGGTTTGATTCGTCGTATTTCTAAGAAAACTTTTGATTCTGCTCCACGAACAAATAGTATTAGTATGCGCACCTGTTACCAGACACACCAACGTCAAACTGTTTTACCTTCAAATACCGAAATCCTTAATTTTCCAAGCAATTCTAGGAAGCCCAACAGTCTGCAACAATTGTGGTACCAGGCAACACACATTCTTCAGTTACCACAAGCAAACATTCACTTGTTCGATACGGAACTACGCAAATAAAACCTTTGTTCGAATACTTTTTAGTACCTCCAAACACCTTCCAGGGGTCTTTTTCTAACATACTTCATCTTCCCAAATTTGCTTTCATCCACCTCTACAATCTTATCCACTCTCCGAATCTTGCACAACTCTCCCCAACTGAAAAATATGTATACATACAGAAATTATACCCACCGATATCCTTGTGTGAACCAACACTCAGGTTTACGACTGCATATTTCTGAGGGCACCTTCCAAACCATTTCCACATCACCAACAAAACGGTACACATTTCCATACTACTCAATTCAAACCATTTCCTTACTCTCCCAGACACATAATGATTATCCTCTTTTACACTCGACTCATTTCTGTAGTACTTTTTAAAACCATCTTTCACTTTCTTCCACAAAATTCTATACTTTTACACATTTCGGACATGCATACGATGATCCAATATCAAACCTTCTTCCATACACCATTCTAAAACTACTTTCTTTCCAACGGGGCAAAATGCCTTTCAGAATACTAATCGTACTTTTTCATGCGTTCATTCAGATTTGGTTTAATAGCTTCGCTGGAGATCATGACAACTTAAAAATATATATGCGGAGAAAGATATTTACCTTAAAAAAATTCCCCAACGAAAGAACGAAGCCAAAAAATTTACCGATGAATTATTTAAAAGATATAGAATCCAGCAGCTAATATAGTCACTTGTATTTTAAAATGTTTATTTAATTTAGACGCGACATATTTTTTATCTATCCACACTCACAAACATAATTATTTACAATTCTTACAATACAATTAGCTACAAAACTTATTTTTTATATTGATGGAATAAAAGCTCGCAGGCTTGTGAAAAGTCCTTTCACTTCATATTAACTAATATAATCAGTTATTTTTAACATAAAAATAAACTGCCTACGCGCGAAATTGTGCCCCTTCGAGAAATTCCAACTTTTGTGGGAAAACTGTTCAGTTAAAAAAATGTACTGCGCATGCGCGAAATTGCGCTGATTCGACTTCACTGATTAAAAAATTCAGGAGGGTTATCAGATTTGGCGAGAAAACACTTGCGGAATAAGTGACCGATACGACAATCCAATCGAGTTTTTTAAATGGTTGATACATATTTATTGAACAATGTAAAAACTCCGCGCTAAATGGCAATTCTAGAAACTTCTGAATTTCATGATTTTGTAGATGCCAGTAAAAAGCATACAGCCTGTACGATCAGTTGATTTGGATGGAGTAAATGTTATTCTTGTACGGGCGAAGTAAAAATGCCTACTTTAAAAACTCCGAGCATACCGTGCCTCGAACCGAGGTCATGTTGCTTTGGGGAAGTTGGCAACTTCTGTTCGCAATGCTTTCGACTTATCAGATAGGAGAATCGCTGTCTGGACAGATTCTTCAGTTGCTCTTTGGTGGATCAAGGAGATTGGTTTCTTTCACCCTATTCGTAACAAAAAGTGACGAAACAGTTAACTAGACCTCAGTTACGGCACCATATGCCAGGAAATATTAACCCGGCTGATTTACAAGTATTATTTAGAGGTTTCTCTATTAAATATATGCTGAAGTATGAATGGGGGAATGACCCCAAGTGGCTCTTAATGTCCTCGGAAAGCTGGCCATTAGATAATATTTTCTATGACATTAACGAAATAAAGCCAGAAAGAAAAACCGAATTAAGTAATGCAAATTTGTCGGAAGAGACAGCACCCTAGTATGCCTGTCTGGGTTTTCTTATTATGTTTTAATCATAAATGTGGCTGCATGAACTTTACGTTTTATAAATAACTGTAAGAAAAATTCCGTTTCTAAATCTTCAAAGCTTTCTCTGTCAGAAATAGAAAACGCAGAAATTGTATTGATACGTTTAATCCAAAACAATATTTTGTCGATAAAAACTGGATATCGTCAAATGTTTTGCAAAAATGTTCTTTTCAGAGTTAAGACACATATAACTGAACGTAAAGATGTACCAGACTTTTTATCGAATCCTTTTGCCAGCTGATTGTATACTTACCAAGTGCTTGAATCTGTTCACCGAAAGAACAGTTACGCATGAACTCAGATTATGCTGTCTATTTTAAGAGAAAAAAATTGTTTTGTAAAATCACGCAAAACTATTAGAAATGTATTTGATGGTTGTTTGAAATGTAAACGTTATACAGCAAAACCATTGGCTACAGAATCTTGTCCGCTGCCTAAAGATCGAGCTTCCGACCCATTGGCCTTTGAAGTGACGGGGGTCGACTTAGCGACACCACTTTTGTAGAACAGTTCGAAGTTTTGGATTGTATTATTCAGGTGTGCTGTATACCAAGCCATTCATCTAGAACTTGTGGCGTCTCTTTTCTAATGACATTCCGTCCATTTATAGCTGGAAGGGGCAGAACAAGAACCATCTACTCCGATAATGACACAAATTTCAGAGTTTCATATAATGAACTATCATAACTAGATTGGGAAAAATCACTAGACAGGCAAACATTCGTTGAATTTCGTAGAAATTGAGTCCTCCCACAGTTTCGTGGTGGAGAGGCTTTTAGGAACGGTTGATTCGAGCTCTCAAACTGTTAAGACGCTGTCTTGGAAAATCGATCTTTTTTTTTTGAGGCTTTCGAGACTGATAAGGTATGTGACTAGACTTCGGAGCACTTTTTCGAAATATATAAAATTTCAACTAAATAAACACTTTATTTTAAATAGGGTATAAAACTAAGAATTCACGAACTATTTCCACAAAATTATTTTTAATTTTGGATATATTAGGAATTTTGAGTGAAATGTTAGTGAAAAATTGCAGCTACGGTAAGGCTTGTATTGAAAATTCTAATTTATATATTCAAATAATATTTATACAATTCATAAATATTCTCATTATCTGTGCTGAGAGCTATAAGATTTGTAATACTTTTGTAAGTGTTTGAAATATGCCATTTTTTATGCAAGAACACTGTCTTTTAAAAAAACTTACTTTCTCACAAAAATTCTATAAAATAAATAAATATATACACAGAGATTAGATCATAGTTTATAGTAGAGATAAAATTAAGTAATCATTTTCTGAAAATTTCAAGTCAATATCTTAAAAAGAAATTCCATAGTGAACATTACCATGAAGCAAAATTGAAAACCAATTTCGCAGAAAATGCATATAAAGATTTTAATACAGTATAAAAAATTTTCTACTAACTGTACATTTTTTAAACTCGCCATATTTATAGATCAAGATCTCTTTAGCTTCATGTTTAACCGATTCGAACTTTCTTTTTAACCTTCTGTTATCTAGAGAGTTTAATAGACTATAACAACTGTCGTTTTTAGTGAAATTATAATGGGAAATTGTACTTACACAAATTTCTAATAAATGTATTCAAATAATATTTATACAGAACGTAAATAACATCTTTATATGTGTTAGGAATTAAAAGATTGTAATACTAATGAGTTTCAAGTAACAATGTAAAAAAAAATTAGGTCTTAGTTACAATGTAATAAAGACTCATGTCGAGTGCACTAAGTGTAGTTTCATGTATTGAAAATATCTTGGCTGCAGATTATCAGGATCAAGTCAAGGATTCGTTTGGAGCAACTGAACAACAGATTGCCAAAATTGTCTTGATTTTTGCTGCTCTTCCTTCCATTATCTTCCCTATCACCTATCACATTTTTCGCAAAGGTTTTTATTGGGTTGCCTGTTTTATGATTGCCTACTTGATTGCATTGTTTTTCGTCACTCATTATCGGCTAGATTTAATCCTTTCTCTCTCGGAGCATTTGAATTATGCATGAATACGAATTTCGGTATGTTGTTCAAGATACCCCGCCGTTCCATTTACAAGTCATTTTTCTCGAGTGTACAGTGCATGTGCAACACGTATGGCATGTTAAACCTCATTTTCGATACAAAAACAAACGTTTGGAAACAAAACACATTGTATCGACCGAAGCTGTATTTTATGATGGTTTATGGTTTAAATGGGTCCACACCTCATATCTCATGGAGCTCTGACGCACAAAATTTTTTGGATGCGGCAGGTAATTTTCAATGCCATTTTCGAAATGAAACCAGGCATGTCTGGACATTGGATAATCAGGCTCAAGTGTATACGTTTGCCCATCCAGATGGAACGTATCGTCTCGTTTTTGAATGGGAATATGGAGTATTTTCCAAACCTATTAAAAAAATTGATACGGAGCCCTTACTAGAAAATTTGGGCAAATATTGGAATGCGTATGAGTATTTTTGTTCCTTTTCCTCTCCTCTGTATCGTGTCAATGAAACATTTTCCCGAAAACCTGTCACCTGTGTGGCAAATTTTCAAGGTTTGAAGGGAGTTGTCCTCATAAATTGCATGGTACCTTTCGATTAGTGTATAGTTTTCCAGAGTACATTAAAGAAA
This sequence comes from Trichonephila clavata, assembly GCA_019973975.1. NCBI lineage: Eukaryota > Metazoa > Arthropoda > Arachnida > Araneae > Nephilidae > Trichonephila > Trichonephila clavata. The sequence continues at coordinate 25,113 of BMAO01016313.1, read as the reverse complement.
AATGGGAAGGAGGTATTCACAAAATTCACAAAGGAATCTCCTTGGGAGATGAAATCGTCTTTTCAGCCGAAACACTATCCAATGGTACGGTAGTGTTACTGGACGTGTATCAAGTCAGAGGGTTTCCAACCATTCAATGGAATCGGGAAATTGTTTTGATTAATTTTTTGCAACTCCTCTCTTTACCAGAAGGATATGAAACGCAAAAATACTGTCACAGGGTCTTCCGATGACTCGGTATGAAACGGATGGTTACATTATTCACAATACCAAGACGGATAAAATTGTTAAAGTGAAACATACTCATTCACTAGATGTAGTGTACATGGATGGGTTTTTTTTGGTTACCCGGCAAGGAAAAACCTGGTTTATACCGGCCTTTCAAAGCATTGGAAAAGGGATTGCAAAACGACCCGCGTATGAAGTGTCGGTGAAGAATGGAAACGTTCTACGGGAACGAAAGGTCCGATTCATTGGCAATACATGGAAGCAAATTGAAAATATCTTGGAAAAACAATCTTGGCAAGGCCCAACTATTCATGAAGTTGTCAAGGTAATAAAAACTACAAAAAGAAAATGCAAGTCAAAAGTAACATAGTAAAAAAAACTTTTTTTGTAGGGTTTATAAGCAAGACAACTGCTTGGCTAGGCAACACATATTCTTCAGTTACTTTACTGGATACAACTAATCAAGTAGACTTACTATGACGGATGCGTATTCAACTCTTGTAGATCAGATTTTGAAAACATCCGTCTTGGCCAACAAGGTACAAGACATGGTCTGTGAATCGGATCATACTTTCTCTCAATTTAGCGACTTTGGATTGGAAGTCACAGCTTGCAAACTATGCTCACTATCAGCAGTTTCAAAAGGAGGCCAGAAACATGTTTTCAGCCGAGCGTACGAGTTTAAACAGCCAATTTAGGGTGCAAAATTTGAAAGATCCAGAAAAGTCCCTAAAAGTTATTGTAGCCGGAGTTTCTAATGTTTATCGACCTTATACGAAATCGGCAAACAAACTACCCCTTTTAATTACTATCAGAGACTCTTCTCCGATGAATATGCTAACGAAAGCAATGACGAGTGATGTGGATCCCAATAAGGCTCGTTTGTCCGATACTGACAAAGTAAATTTTGGAACGTGTAGCCTGTGCTGTCATCACTGTAGTAATGCCATGAAAAGTATGGCTTCCAAAGGATTCAAACTGAATTTTGACTGCATTCAACCTTGTATTGCAGATATACATGTCTTTAATGGGGAGACGTTGGTGAATCGGTTTGGAGCTCAGGTCAAATCCTATTTTCCCGATACATTTATTGCCATTAAGGAAATTGAATTGAATGTGCGGTATTTTTATGCCGTCAAAGATGCTTCAATGGATATGGTGCGAGTCGGAGGCCAAGTCTAGAAAATGGTGGCCTTTCCCGAGTCTAATTTGAAACAAACCAATGTATGTTTGGGAGATTTGAATTTATTGGCACAAGTGGAACCCAATCAAGATCAATACTTTGTGCCCCCAGAGTTTAATGGATCAACGGAAAAACGTGCTCTAGAAGAAGATGATACTGAGGAGACTGTAGTGAATTGTATTCCCAGCAAGCACCAAAAAACTTGGGATACTTCAAATATGTATGATGTGGAAGAAAGTGCAGTAGAGTTTGCGTAAGGGAATCACAATACTGTTATAAATGCTTTAAAAAAATTTTTTTTTATGAAATGCAACTGGTTGTAAATGCTTTATTGATTGCATTATTAGTTGATAGTCGCTGTGCAGCAAGCCTTGGATTTGAATTAATGACTTCTTTTGGTTGAGCTACAACTAGTTCATCATAAAATCCATAATCATTTGCTTTCACATTTCCCCTTGTAGCACCATGCACAACAATAACATCTGGGTCACTAATATCAGAGACGGCTACCAGCCCCACGTCCTTAATAAATATTGCATTATACATCAAACGAGGTAGCTCTATGGTTTAATCGTCCAAATCAGTTACCAAATGGCTAGAATATTCGAATCGACTCATGATGTAAAAAAATACATGAAATATACATACCAAAAAAATTTCCATGTCTGACTCCAAAAAAACTTATATTCTTATGTGAAATCCAACACTGATCACGAATATATGTAGCGCTTTTCAAAATTCCAATTAGATCAAAAGTTATTGCAATTATAGTTTTTCACATATTTCCGATATTTGGCTAGGGAGATGTCATGAATACTGAAAAAAATTCCAACTCTGATTCTAACCAATTTCAATTTTCTTATGTAAAATCTAACGCTGATCACGAATATATGCAGCAATTTTCAAAATTCCAATTAGATCAAAAGTTATTGCAATTATTATTTTTCACGTACTTTCCGGTGTTAAAATATTTGGCTGCGGAGATGTCATATATACCGTAAAAATTTCCAACTCTGATTCTAACAAAACTCCATATTTTTATGTAAAATGCAACGCTGATCACGAATATATGTGTCGCTTTTCAAAATTAAAAATAGATCAAAAGTTATTGCACTTTATATTTTTCACATTTTTCCAATATTTAACTTAGAGGATGTCAAGTATACCAAAAAAATTTCCATGTCTGACTCCAACCAAACTTAATATTCTTATGTGAAATCCAAATCTGATCACGAATATATGTAGCGCTTTTCAAAATACGAAATAGATCAAAATTTATTTCAATGATTATTTTTCACATTTTTCCGATATTTGGCTTAGAGAATGTCAAGTATACCGAAACAATTTCCATCTCTGATTTTAACAAAACTCAAAATTCTTATGTAAAATCCAACGCTGATCACGAGTATATGTGATGCTTTTCAAAAAATTCCAATTAGAACAAAAGTTATTGCAATTACTATTTTTCACATTTTTCCTATATTATTTCTGGATATGTCATGAACACCGAAAGAATTTCAAACTCTGATTCTAATCAAACTCAATATTCTTAAATGAAATGCACCGCTGATAAAGAATATATGTAGTGCTTTTTAAAATTCCAAGTAGATCAATAGTTATTGCACTTATTATTTTTCATATTTTTCCAATATTTGGCTCGAGAGCTGTCATGAAACCGAAAAAATTTCCAACTGTGATTCTAACACAACTTAATATTCTTAAGTGAAACCCAACGCTGATAGCGAATATATGTAGCGCTTTTTAAAATTCGAATTAGATCAAAAGTTATTGCAATTATTATTTTTCACATTTTTTCGATATTTGGCTCAGAGGATGTCAAGTATACCGAAAAAAAGTCGATGTCTGATTCTAACCAAACTCAATATTCTTATGTAAAATCCAACGCTGATAACGAATATATGTGACGATTTTCGAAATTACAATTAAATCAAAAATTATTGCAATTATTATTTTTCACATTTTACCGATATTTTGCTCGGAAAAGGTCATGAATACAGAAAAAATTTCCAACTCTCTTTCTAACCAATTTCAATTTTCGTATGTAAAATCCGGTGCTGATCACGAAAATATGTAGCGCTTTTTAAAATTGCAATTAGATCAAATGTTATTGCAATTAATATTTATCACATTTTTCCGATATTTCGTTCCGGAGATGTCATGAATATTCTTATGCAAATTCCAACGCTGATAACGAATATATCTGTAGCTTTTCATAATACCAATTAGATCAAAAGTTATTGCAATTATAATTTTTCACATTTTTACGATATTTGACTCGGGAGATGTCAATAATTCTGAATAAATTTCAAACACTGTTTCTAACCAAACTTTATTTTCTTATGTAGAATCCAACACTGATCACGAATATATGTAGTGCTTTTCAAAATTTCAATTAGATCAAAAGTTATTGCAATAAAAAGTTTTCACCCTTTTTGGATATTTGGCAGGGGAGACGTCATGAACAGGGAAAAAATTTCTAACTCCTATTCCAACCAAACTCAATTTTCTTATGTAAAATCCGACGCTGATCACGAATACATGTAGTGCTTTTCAAAATTTCAATTAGATAAAAAGTTATTGCAATAAAAAATGTTCACATTTTTTGGATATTTGGCAGGGGAGACGTCAAGAACAGGGAAAAAATTTCTAACTCCTATTCCAACCAAACTCAATTTTCTTATGTAAAGTCCGACGCTGATCACGAATACATGTAGCTCTTTTCAAAATTTCAATTAGATCAAAAGTTATTGCAATAAAAATGTTCACATTTTTTGGATATTTGGCAGGGGAGACGTCATGAACAGGGAAAAAATTTCTAACTCCTATTCCAAACAAACTCAATTTTCTTATGTAAAGTCCGACGCTGATCGCGAATACATGTAGCTCTTTTTCAAAATTTCAATTAGATCAAAAGTTATTGCAATAACTTTTGATCTAATTGAAATTTCGAAAAGCGCTACATGTATTCGTGTTCAGCGACGGATTTTACATAAGAAAATTGAATTTGGTTTGAATAGGAGTTAGAAATTTTTTCCGTGTTTATGACGTCTTCCCTGCCAAATATCCTAAAAATGTGAAATTTTTTTATTGCAATAACTTTTGATCTAATTGAAATTTTGAAAAGCGCTACATGCATTCGTGATCAGCGTCGGATTTTACATAAGAAAAAAGAGTTTCGTTGGAATAGGAGTTAGAAATTCTTTCGGTATTTTTGATATCTCCCGAACCAAATTTCCAAAAAATGTGAAATTTTTTTATTGCAATAACTTTTAATCTAATTGGAATTATGAAAAGCGCTAAATGTATTTTTGTTCAGCGTTGAATTTTACATAAGAATATTGAGTTTGGTTGGAATAGGAGTTGGAAATTTTTTCGGTATTCATGACATCTCCAGAGGCCAAAAAATGTGAAATTTTTTTATTGCAATAACTTTTGATCCAATTGGAATTTTGAAAAGCGGTACATGTATTCCTTATCAGCGTCGGATTTTACATAAGAAAATTGAGTTTATTGGAATAGGAGTTAGAAATTTTTTCGGAGCTCATAAAATCTCAATAGCTAAATATACAAAAAATTTTAAATTTTTTATTGCAATAACTTTTGATCTAATTGGAATTTTAAAAAGCGCTACATGTATTCGTGATCAGCGTCGGATTTTACACCAGAAAATTGAGTTTGGTTGGAGTAGGAGTTAGAAATCTTTTCGGTGTTAATGACGACTCAAGAGCCAAATGTCCAAAAAATATGAAATTTTTTTATTGCAATAACTTTTGATCTAATTGGAATTTTGAAAAGCGCTACATGTATTCGTGATCAGCATCGGATTTTACATAAGAAAAATGAGTTTGGTTGGGATAGGAGTTAGAAATATTTGCGATATTCATGACAGCTCCCCAGTCAAATATCGATAAAATGTGAAATTTTTTATTGCAATAACTTTTGATATAATTTGAAATTTGAAAAGCGCAACATGTATTCAGGATCTGCGTTTAATTTTCACTAAGAATATTGAGTTTGGTTGGAATAGGAGTTAGAAATTTTTTCGGTATTCATGACTTCTCCCCAGCCAAATATCCAAAAAATGTGATATTTTTTTATTCTAATAACTTTTGATTTAATTGGAATTTTGAAAAGCGCTACATGTATTCGTGATCAGCGTTGAATGTTACATAAGAATATTGAGTTTGGTTGGAATAAGAGTTAGAAATTTTTTCGGTGTTCATGACGTCTTAAGTCAAATATCCAAAAAATGTGAAATTTTTTATTGCAATAACTTTTGATCTAACTGGAATTTTGAAAATCACTGCATGTATTCGTGATCAGCGTCGGATTTTACATAAGAAATCTGAGTTTGGTTTAAATAGGTGTTAGAAATTCTTTCGGTATTTATGACATCTCCCGTGCCAAATATCCAAAAAATGTTAAATTTTTTTATTGCAATAACTTTTGAACTAATTGGAATTTTGAAAAGCGCTACATGTATTCGTGATCTGCGTTTAATTTTAACTAAGAATATTGAGTTTGGTTGGAATATGAGTTAGAAATTTTTTCAGTATTCATGACTTCTCCCCAGCCAAATATCCAAAAAATGTGATATTTTTTTATTCTAATAACTTTTGATTTAATTGGAATTTTGAAAAGCGCTACATGTATTCGTGATCAGCGTTGAATTTTACATAAGAATATTGAGTTTGGTTGGAATAGGAGTTAGAAATCTTTTCCGTGTTCATGACGTCTCCCCTGCCAAATATCGAAAAAATGTGAAATTTTTTATTGCAATAACTTTTGATCTATTTGGAATTTTGAAAAGCACTACATGTATTCATGATCAGCGTCGGATTTTACATAAGAAAATTGAGTTTGGTTGGAATAGGAGTTAGAAATTTTTTCGGTGTTCATGACGTCTCAAGAGCCAAATATCCAAAAAATGTGAAATTTTTTTATTGCAATAAATTTTGAACTAATTGAATTTTGAAAAGCGCTACATGTATTCGTGATCAGCGTCGGATTTTACATAAGAAAATTGAGTTTGGTTTGAATAGGAGTTAGAAATTGTTTCGGTGCTTATCAAATCTCAGTTGCTAAATATACAAAAAATGTAAAATTTTTTATTGCAATAACTTTTGATCTAAATAGAATTTTGAAAAGCGCAACATGTATTCGTGATCAGCGTTGAATTTTACATAAGAATATTGAGTTTGGTTGTAATAGGAGTTGGCAATTTTTTCGGTGCTCATGACATCTCAATAGCTAAATATACAAAAAATGTAAAAATTTTAATTCCAATAACTTTTGATCTACGAGGGTAAGTTGAAAAATAAGTTTTCCCAATCGACTGTGGTCAGAGTTGTGTATGAAAGTCAAAAAATAGAATGAGACATTAAAGATATGACATACCTTTATTTTATTATTCTCGTACGAGTACGTAGAGACATTTGTCATATCGCTTGATAAGCTTCAAATGTCCTCCAAGAAAAAATCAGGGCTTTGCATATGGAAGAAGCATTGAAGGGCTATGGGCGAAAGGCGACACAGCAGGAAAACGCGCAAGTCACCAATGCACCTTTGGGTAAAGGTCGCTGCAAATCAAGCAGATGGCGCTGTTGCAGTGCCTGCGCTAAGCGGAGACCAGCCTCTCATTTTAGCCCCGTTAGGTATGTAGAGAAGGTGCGTTTTGAATTCGTGGTCAAAGGAGGAAGTGAGAGCGGTTATCCGCTATGAATGGGCACGTGGAGTATCAGGAACACATATTCATAACCACCTCGTGGAAGTCTATGGGCCAGGTGTGATGTCGAAGCAAATGGTGCTTAGATGGTGTCGCACATTCAGTGATGGACGTCAGCAAGTGGAGGACATACCGAGAGCTGGACGGACGCGCACGGCCACTACAGATGCAAATGTCGGGAAGGTGGATGACATGATTAGAGCGAACCGGCGTATCACCATCGATGAAGTTGCGGAAGAACTTGGAATCTCACATGAGCGAGCTCAAAACATCATCCACGACATTCTTCGATACAGAAAAGTGTCAGCACGATGGGTGCCCCGACAATTGACCTCGACACACCAGGAACAACGCATGGCGCTCAGCCTGGAACATCTCGTGCGTTACCATGAAGATGACAATGACTTTCTGTTTCGGATTGTGACGGGGGATTAAACGTGGGTCCACCATTTCACGCCAGAATCGAAGGCCGCATCTATGGAGTGGAAACATTGGTCATCACCTGTCCGAAAGAAGTTCAAGACAACTCCCTCTGCAACTAAAGTGCTCACAGTTTTCTGGGACGCCCAAGGAGTTTTGTTGCTGGACTTTTTGGAGGTTAGAACCATCAATGCTACGCGCTACTGTGACACCCTGTCGAAATTGAAAGAGGCGATTCGGAAAAAGCGGCCTGGCCTTCTCACATCTGGCGTTCTGCTGTTGGATGACAATGCCAGACCACATTCGGCGACGGCAACGCAAAACCATATTGCAGCTCTTGGTTGGGAGCGCCAACACCATCTGCCATACAGTCCTGATCTCGCACCAAGCGACTTCCATTTGTTTCCGGCTTTGAAGAAAAATCTCGGGGGAAGGTGCTTTGGAAGCAATACTGAAGTGAAACAAGCCGTTCAACACTTCTTCCATATGCAAAGCCCTAATTTTTTCCTGGAGGGCTTTTTGAAGCTTATTAAGCGACATGACAAATGTCTCAATGTGCTTGGTACCTATGTGGAAAAATAAAGGTATGTCATATCTTTAATGTCTCATTCTATTTTTTGACTTTCATACACAACTCTGACCACAGTCGACAGGGGAAACTTATTTTTCAACTTACCCTCGTACTATCTATTTCCCTGCATTTTTCTCTCTTAACACGAAAAGTGTCCTCTTCTGGGAAATCAGTTTTAGAAAGTTTCTGTATTATTGGATTGTCCTAAAGTATAATTGGAAGAATTCGTTGCATAGATGATGATAATGTATCAATGATAATGTGTCCACAATTATGGCAGACGACAAAGACATTTTGGAATTTGTTCAAAGCTCAAAAAATATCATTGATGCAGATTCCGACGATGCAAATGAAATGAATAGTGCAGTTCATGTTCCCTCGTCAACCGAAATAAGGAATTTCATATAAAGTATGGGCAGTTATTTCGACACACATTCCAACACTGCAATGAATAACAAAATTGGTGATAACGAACAATTCGTTGACAATATGATGCTAAAAGAAGACAATGCAAGGAAAAATATCAGATTATTTTCCAAAAACTCAGTAAATGTTTGTTTTTCATAAAATTTGAAAATATTGTATAAAATTTCATTAAGTTTTTGTAAATGATTTTGTTCCATTGGTTTTTATTAAATACATGCATATACACATATCTATGTACATCAAATGTACTCTAATAAACTTAATATTGTTGAATATATGTTTTTTTTTTCTTTTTGCAAAATCCTTTAACTAGAAAATATGTTTCAGTCATCTCAGTTTTGTTTTAAACGATTTTCAATATGTTCATATATATATATAATTCATAAATATACATAAAATAGTTATAAACCTAAGATAACTACTGAAAAGATAGTAAAAAGTAAATATTAGCCACAATAGTACTATAGCAAACTCCTAGCCTTAGGAACCAGGATTGCAGATTTAAACAAAGTTTTGCTGCTAGCCAACCTTCACCTGTATTTGCCAATACTCTGGGCCATAGGGAAAGTAAGAAATGAAAAGAGAGACTTATCTATTACAAATAAAACCACAATCTATTAATATAAAACAATAAAATTATAGCCGATAATAATTACTAGTATATGTTAAAATCAATGCTTAAAACAATTAGATGAAAAAACTTAGCACGTGAGTACAGCAATAACTATTTTTCCAGCGCGATAGAAAGGAGTATATCAGAAACACATAAAATTAGTAAGTTGTGATAAAATAAAAATAAGTCTATATATATACATTTAAAAACTCTAAATATAGTTTTAAAATGTATAGAAAATAAAAGTACAACCGAGATATATACAATCCATTTTAAATAAAATATATTACCATTAACTTATTTAGCATGTGGCACCATCTATCAATTAACTGTACAACTAATTAAAAAGACTTGTTATTACCTATTGTCATTACACTGAGAACTAATAGAAATATAACTGTAAATAAAATTAGCAGGGTATCCATGTTCAATACAATGTTTAATAAAGTTATTAAAATTTAAATATATATTAAATTTATCACTAACTAATACATTATTACGATAAATATAATTAGAAATATTATTTCTACATATAGATATAGATAAATTCAAATTCCAGTATGGCACTTTAAGAATGTTAAAATTATAATCATCTCTTTTATCATAAATATTACTATGTAATTTATAATCCTTCATATACAATGATACAACTAAGTAATTAGTTTTAACTAGATTACTATCAATTTTAATTAAGTTTAAGCAATTGGAATAAAAAGTAATATATTGGGGTTAATATTATATATATATATATATATATATATATATGCATAAATTCAAAAAATTCTTTGCTTGATTGGAGCAATTTTTGTAATGCTTTAAACCACTATTTAATATAATCTCTAAAAATCTTAAATGTTGGTCCAATGTTTGTCATGTATATTTTCAGTTCGTGGACGCTGACGCTAACTGCACTCAAGCCTTTACTCCTGAAGGGCTTGGAAAATATACAAAAGACCAAGAACTTTATAGAAATGAGGAGACTCGATTAATTGTAATGTATATTGAATAACCTATTTGAATTTATCGATTGAATAAGTAGTAGGCTAAAACAAGGGGAAAAGATTGTGCAAACGCATTTTGAACCAAATAATCTGGTGTCAAGTTGTAAATTTTCAGATATGTGCAGCTGCTGAGCTTCCTAATTCTGTGGAGTTATTACACAAAATAATTATAATCTTGAAGTGTGTTGGTACTTGTTAAACGAAAGCTTTTGTTATCTGCGGAATATAAGAATGGAGACTAAGTTTAATAAAAATCAATATAAATACTTGTAAATATATCATTAGCGAGCTGCAAATTAAAACCCAGTTATGCCTCAACAAGATCGAGGAGCAGCTCAAGATTAAGATATTTTAATCAGTTCCTCCTGTGTTTCAATTTATGTGTTTCCTGTGTTCAATGGCATATATTTTTTAAATACAGGGTGTTTCTAAAGGAATATCGGAGTTTTAATCCTTTATCAAATTTATTACACATAACGTGCAAGTGTAATTCTTACACTGAATGAAAAAGTAACCGAAACAGTTTTGCCAACAAGTTTGCAAATGTTCAATGTGAGCCCCATTCGTCACACGGCTCACATCAAGTCGATAGGCGAATTCATCTCAAACTTTGTTCAATGTGCCTGAGGTAATTCTTGCAACAGCTGCTTCAATCCTGTGTCTTAAGACTGGAAGGTCAGCTGGTAGCGGAGGAGCGTACAGAAAATCCTTAATGAACCCCCACAGATAAAAATCACATGGCGTCAGATTGGGTGGACGTGGAGGTCTTGCGAAACAGGCTTTATCCGGAGGCCCTTTTGCAGCCAATCCATTGGTTAGGGTGATGTGTTGTTCAACCCATCGCGTACTGAGAGATGCTAGTGAGGCGGTGCACTATCTTGTTGCGAAATGAAGTTATCTGGTTCACTTTCTTCCATTTGAGGAAATAATCGAAGTTGTAGAGCATCAAGATAGGCAAAACCAGTTGCAATTGTGGTTCTCTGAAAACGAATGGCCCATGCACTTTCCGCCAAGATATGACACAAAAAATATTCAATTTAGAGGAATCTCGTTGCAAATCCAGCACCTCGTGAGGATTTCCTAAGATCCAGATGCACGCATAATGAGTGTTCACATGTCCACTGAGGTGAAACGTTGATTCATCACTGAATACGACATAATCCATAAAATTTTCATTAGCATGCATCAATATATCGTTTGTGAATTTTGCGCGTAAACCGTAGTCTGCTGGTTTAGAGTTTTTAACAACTGCAGACGATAAGGATGCAGTTGTAAGCGTTTGCGTTCAACTCTCCAAACAGTCGTCACTGGCATTGCTAATTCGCGCCCTCTGAAATGATTTCTTTGGACTTCGCAAGAGTCTCTCACTGGAGTGAGTGAATATTAACGCCACACTGTTCAGCTACACTAGGGCATTGGGCGACGTAAGTTTGAACCATGGTCAAGTGACGACACAAACATTACTATTTAAGTAGATTCCCTAGGATTTAAGCTTATACTTTCTTTTCTAACGGCTTGAACGAGTTTATTAAAAATTGCTAAAATTTCCCTTATCATTTATTTTTGTAAAATTCAGCTGATTTATTTTAAATGTTGCTGGTTAAGTATTAATATTTATTGGTTTTGATCCTAAATTATTTATAATTTTTTTAGTATGTTATTTTTTTAAAAAATATTCCGAACCTATTCAGGTACCTTAAAATTTTGAAATATAATGCAATTATATATTTAAGCAGATTTTTTTTAAACGAATCACTTTTATGCCGTGAAAAATTATGGAATACCTACAGTTAAAAAAAAAAAAAACAGAAAAATTACTTTAGAAAACTTAACTTTGTAGTTGAAGTAAACTATTAAAAAAATTTTAATGCATTTTACATTTTTACGGCGTCCATACCGACACAAAATACTTAAATGAAATGCTTGATTTTTTTTATATATTGAAAATAAAACTTTTGTTTACAAAAGTTTTTAAAACTTTATTCTGAATTATATTCATGGAATAATTCTTTTCGGGTTTTTAATGTGAAGCTTTAATTTCTCTTCATTATAAAAAATTAAATATTTATAATTTTTGTACTTTTTTGATAGTTGTATTCGTGCAAATCTTATATTTTTTCTTTCTTTTTTTTCAGCTTAATAAATGCGTCTTGAATTTAATAACGGAAGTAAGAATCTTAATTTATTGATTTATTATATTTTTCTTTCAGTTTGATTTTTAAAATTCTTGCTCTTCCATATTATTTGATTTCAAATAGGAATCACATATCATTTCATATTCATTTAAATCAAATTACATAATTTTTTTTCATACATTTTACATTAAATAAAAAATAATGTATGTAAGGTGAATTTTCAAGTTAATATTGAATTTTTCAGAAGCTCACAGATGAACAGGAAGAAGAAATGAAAACCTATGGGGTAAATTGATTTATTTACACATTTTTATTCAAAACATTGTTTTTTTCAGCGTATGTTGAAAGAAGAATATGCCTTAAAAACATAAGATTCATTTTGAGTTAAAACATGTATTATGTTAAAACTAAGTGAATAGAAAAACTAATCTTAATTAGAACAAGTATTACGTATTTTTATTCCTTGATATTAAAGATCAACATTTTCAGGAAATATTTCCCGTTTAAATTTTTTATTGAATATTAGAATAACAAACCACGAATATTGAACGATCATATCGAAATTTATTTTTGGCATTACATGAATATTGATTATTTTTATTGATTTATTTTTATAAAAAATATTTTAAAAACAATAGTATAAAAAATTTATAAACTTAATTTCTACTTTGAATAGATGGATATAAAAAAAAAGTACTTTATTAACGATAGAAAATTTGAACAAGATATATAGGGAAAGAGTGAACTTATAGTAGGAATCGAAAAAAGAGCCTGAGTTGTCTGCATTGTTGTAACAATGTACACCCGGTTTGGCTAGTTTGGCTGAAAAACCTGTTTCCGACGCCATTTTTTGTCATTGTTTTAACAGTTGCATTATACAACAATGAAGACGAATGTAAGTTGGCGTCAAAAACCGGTAATTGATTTAATTTAATTAATTAACCGGTAATTAATGATTTTATATTTTAAAAAATTTTATTAACATCAAGTGTTACACACTACAAGTTTTAAAAACTTATTTCAACCTAATTGGATGAATAGAAAGTATTTTATGAACGATTGAAAATTTGAACAAGATAAATATATATGTAAATAGAGAGAGCGAGTGAGCTAATAGTAGGAGTTGAATAATAAATACAATACATTTTAAGAGAATGTTAAACAGCGATTACATTTTTTTTCAGGCATGTGTTACAGATGTTGGTGACAAGTGCCCAGGAGCAGATGATTAACTAAAATCTTTAAATCAGCAAATAAAATTTGAGGGGTACTTTAAGAGGTATTCCACTAAGAAACAAATGAGAGGATGTACTTTCTATTTTTAATACATTATATTTTGTCATTATTGGTAATGCATATGTAATAAAACTACGAAATAAAGCAGTTTTTCCTATTTGTGTATTTTCTTCCTACAATAGAAATTTGTGAAAAATGTGGTAAAATTTAAATTTATTTATTTATTTTTTTAATTGGCAACACTCAAACAATACTTTTTTTTATCCTTTAGAAGTATATTTTTGTAAAAAACTTTAATTTTTATTTTTATTATGTATAAATTATTTACGCAGGTTATGATTAGTCCTAAAATGGGTATTACAAATCTTGAGAAAAATATTTAAACTTCATTTAACTATCTATACAATATTTAAAAGGGTTATCTTGTTCAATAAAGTATACCATAATTGTTAACATTTTCTCTTTATTGTTGTTAATTTATTTGGGTACACATTTTTTTTTTTTTTTACATTAAGGTCGAAGCAGAACACTTTTTTTGAAAATAATTATTTTTAAATATTCATGCAAACTTTTTTAATATTTGCATGAATCTTGTTTATATAAGATTTTATCGAATGTACTTTCACGCAGAAAAAAATCGATACAGGATTTTAAAATATAAAGTATACATTTTTGGCAGTATTTACATTTCTCGGTCTTCGTATTCATTTTTTTCATCATTAATTATCAAATAGATGACTCATAAGCATCGTATAATTTTAAAAAATAATCATTAAACAAAATATTTTCTTAAACTTGAGGATTATAAGAAAAAGTTTCATTTTACTAACTGACTGAAAAATTAAAAGGATTCATTTTAGGTTGATTTTCATTCATTCTCTTGAATTTCTTTTGCTTAGTATATTATTATCAAGACGAAGAAAATATTTTAGGTATCGCTTATTAAGTTTTAATTGTAACTTTGAATCATGTTGTAAATATAATTACGTAGATCGGGGTTCGAGAATTTTATGAAAATCAGTCGTAAACAAAACAGTTCTTTAAGAGCGATGAGAATTTATTGTCGAAAATTAATCCTTCATACATTGGATTCAACGGCAAAATTTGCAGAATAAATATTAGAAGGATTTCATACCTTCAACAGCACTTAGACACAATTATCAGTATCTAAAATACACGTATATATAAGCTTATTCACAAGCGCAACCGAGCTAATCATGGAAAAGGCAAGTTTACTGATAGCTAGTCAAAATCAGGCTGACTCGTTGAGGTGAGTATCGCTCTATTAATAGCCGTAGTCGAAACTTCGAGAAAGATGCACTCGCGAAATAGATTGTGAAATTAGTGGATTTCTTCACTAATTTCTAGAAGAATCCAGAGGGTCCCGAACTTGCCAATGTTGCCAACTTGGCTCTATCTCCAATACTTCGCCAAGTTCCTATTGAAACGCCATTATAACGTAATGGACGACGTTGCTTGTGAAAATTACTGTTTTAGCATAATATAACAGAGTAATATAAATGCATTACGCATCCAAATATAGATTATTTATACTATTTTACAAAATTTGTAACAATATTTATTGTTATATTTAGAGACACCATATTATTTTAGAAATACTTATTGTACCATCACTAAATTTTTAAAGCGTATTTGTATGAATATATATTTATTTGCAAATAATGGAATGTAACTTTTCCCTAACATACAAGAGAGGCATGACTGATTAGTAATGAACATAAAAACAATGAAGCAGGAGGAAAGTCATGATATAAATAATTTTTGTTTCTCTTAAAGAAATGTTCCAAGAACAAAAAACTGAAGAATTTTCGAAGATATTTAAATTATTTAAATGGATAATTAACAGAATTATCTAATTCAAATGAATGTATAAAAAATATAGTATTAAAACTATTATGTTTTTGTTTCTTAGTGTACCATTGCAAGCTAACAGTTAAACGACTCAAGATAATGGTTTTATATATATATATATATAATGAGCATTATAACTTAGTCATAAGCAATTTTATTCTAAAAAACTTGAATTTCGAACGACTTACAATCTCAAAGAAATTTTGAATATACTTAATTATATACATAGAAAAACATTATTGTTGATAATCTACATTTATGTAGAATGTAGGCCGGATTTAGTCCAGATGAAAATGATAGTTTCCTCTTAAAAGGCAATTTACCTTTTTATGTAACCTTATACTGATGAATATAGTTTTAAAATTTCTCCTTATGAATTTACTGAAAACAAAAATTATCAATTTCAAAATTTAAAAAAAACTATTTTAAATGGCTGGTGAAAAAGTACCAGTTTTATAATTTTAGTTTAAATGCGATATATTTTATTCATAATTTATCTAAAATACATAAATTATTTTAATTGCTTTAAAAAACTATTTTTGTGATTGTATATAAGCAATTTGCTGTGAATAAAATTTACTTTATATATAATAAATTATTTAAAAAATTGAAACTATTCTTTTCATTGATTGTTTCAAATAATCAGCAATATTTTCCCGTGTTATTCATCACTCCAACAAAGTTAGACTTTTTTCTAAAAACGAAATAAGTAATTTGGGAAAGTCCCGTGGCTTTTATTATTTTAGAACAGAATAATGAAGACCGTAACACAGGTACAGTAACAAATAATATTTCATAACGTTTACGTTCTACAACAGAAGGGGACACAAAAAACATACATGACACACATTAAAAAATAAAAGGCAATTTCCTCACCTCGTGCGGCTGCCATTTTAGACCAAACTTCTTGTGAAAAAAGAAAAGAATTTCTCTCCCAAAAGAATAAGTAGCGCCACGTGGCTGCCACTAATATGAAAGGAAAGGCAACTTTTGTATGCAGTCGTCTCCCGCTAATCCAAACTTTCGATAATGCCAACCTCTTAATAATTCGTACATGCTAGAGTCCCTAGAGAGAGAAAAACTCTTAACATTTCGAACAAAAACAATACGTTTTGGTACCTGCAATATTTCGAAGTAAAATCTGTAGCTGGCCAGGCTACAACACGTGAAAGTTCAAAGTTATCTTATAGAACTTTTGATAATTCGAACACTCCTTATCATGTCGAGTCCTGTAGGAAAAAGGTTGGAACTCCCATGTTTCATGTTATATTGTCTCTGCGTGTCTCTCCTGAACGTAACCCCTTTGATGACCCTCTGTCTGCTTCCCTTCTTTGTGTCTCCCTGTTCGTCAGGCGAAAAGACACTTTTATTTCTTTCCCTCCTCAAATAGACAATATAATTGCTGCACTTATTGTTCATATCTTTCGTTTAACACGTTGCCTTGCTAAACATGCTCTCAGAAAAGATTACCTGCTGTTGTAAGCAATAGATGCATAAGATTGTGTATTTTGCTTCGGACTGACGCTCTATGGCACATTTGTGTGACCTGCGGCACCCAATAGAACATGGGCCGTACTGAACTTTTCATTGAAGAATCAATGGTAGTGGGGAAAATGATTGAGAAAACCGTAACAGTTTTATTTCCAATGAGGAATGAAAGAGATTGGGTGGGGAGGGAAAGTGTCCTTTTCGAGCGGTTAAGAAATGTGGAGTGGAAAAGTGAAAGGAGAGGAGCTATAGAGAAGAGCGATAAAAAAAAGAAAAAAAAACGGGTCGAATTTTTTGAAATGAGGCGAGAAGTGCCCTTTAAATGTCGATGCTATAAAATATACCTCGTAGCTGATATTGGAACTTTTCCTTTAATAATTATTCTTTTACTAATTGTTTTAATAGATCAATGTATTCTTTTAATACAATCATTTTAACTTATGTTTTTTATGCTGTATAATATGTACTTTTTAAAAATATTTTTAAATTCCTCTTCGAGTATTTTAGTAGTTTTTCAGTGATCCCTCCAACTTCGAAATATCGAGAGTCGACTGTATATAGTAGTGTTACAAATTGTTTTATCGTGTTCTACTAAAAAATAGGCTAAAAAGCTCCTTCGATATGCATATGATTTTTAATTACGTAATTGAAGATTTTACTTTCGAAATTTAATGTCTTTTAGTGAATAAAACAATAATATTTTGTAAATACGTTTAAGCCAATGGATATTACCCTATTTACTCGAATCTAAGCCGCCATCGATTCTAAGCTGCACCCAAAATCTCACACGTTTTTGAAAAAAAAATTATAATTTGTAAAAAACTCATCAATAGATACTTCTGAAATTTTTAATAAATTAATGAGAAATAATAAAAGGTTAATAATATATTTATTTTACCAGTATTAAAAATTTTCAAATACAATGAACCTATAACTATTCTAACCGTCATGTTTCGAAAATGATTCGTCCATCCCATTATCATAGCTGACTTCAGAATTATTGCCGTCTTTCCATTTTCTCACATGGATGTATTATAGAAGAATGTAAAAGAATTATTTATATTTATTAAAGACTGTTGAATATTTGCAAGAAAAAAAATTATCATTTTGCTTAGGACATTCACGTATATTTGTTTCATCCGTGTCAAATTTTCCGTGACCGATGCTCTGTATCCGATTTTTTCCCCCTCATATACTATAGTTACTGCCCTTTTCATGTTTGCGTCATAATGAACTCGTCTTGATATATTTATTGTTATATTTGTTGTTTAGGTATTAAGGATCAGACTACTTGCGATAAGTTTTTTTTAAAAAAAAAAGAAAATATGGGGATTTTTAGATTTGTTTAGTACATTTTAAGAAAAATATTCTAAAACTAAGAAATTATTCCTACTAAAATGAGAAAAAATGGGTAAAAATTGACAAAAAATAACACAAAGGCGGTTCGTAGTGTACAAAACGTTAACGGAGAGAGTTTCAATTTTTCAATTCTGATGTGCTGCTATGTTATTCATTTTTGAAATGACCGTCAGGATAAGAGATATTTTAATTTTTACAAAAATTAGAGCACTTGATTTTAGTTATTATATAAAATTGTTTTAAAAAACAGTGATTATGTTAACATAAGGGGCTGCAAATTTTGTAATAAAGCAGTTATTGATAAATCTGAAGGTTAAAAAATTTCTATTATTATACAGAGCATACACAAAAAATTTCAGTTAATTACTTTCAAAACTTTTTGAGCTACCGCTGTCCCCATTTGAGAATTTTTTAATAAAAAAAACATTTCGAGTAAAACGCGTTTCAATGTATGACATCTTGCTTAAAGTAATGGCATTAGCTTTTACTAAAACACTGATCGTTTTTGTTCTAGTGAACAGAGCATAATAAGCTTGGTAATTTCACAAAGCTAATAAGATGGCCTATAAAATAAAATCATAAATAAAATTTGTCAATTTTTGGCAAAATTCACAATTTTAGGGTAGTCGAATACCTTAAAAGAAAGCTTACCAAAAAATTCGTAAATAGAAGCAGTCAACGATGTATAGGATAGACTAAATACTGGAGATAAACTGCAGAATGAGACAAGTAATCAATATAAGTGGCCAGAATGGACGGCTATATTTTTCATTTTAAAAGGAAAGCGGTGGAAACTCAATTTCACTACCCAACAGTTGTTCTTCCTTCTATTCTAAGACGCACCCTATTTCCAGTAGCATTTACACTGGAAAGGACTATGGCTTAAATTCTAGTAAATACTCTACATTTTAATACATCTTTAAAGAGTTTTCTTACAAATAACAATACTTTTAATAAATAAATGCTTTTATATAATAGGTAATTTCACATTAAATACTTTTGACAAAGTCAAGCATAAAAAACAAGACTCACTTAGGATTCGTGTTTGTAATTAATTTAATATTTTGAGAAAAAGAGCGACAAAAAAAGAAATTTTCTACGTAACCTAGCAGCGAGCTAAAAGTTTTGTTATTTAGACTTTACAAAGTAATTTAATTTCACCCATAACTAAAAATGAAGCTAATTGATTTATTAATAACAAGTAATGTCTTCGATTGCAGTACAATGTTTTGTAAATATCAGGTTTTTAAATATACATGTGTAACATACTCGATCTAGAGGTGTGGGAGAAAGTGAAGAATGACTCACCATAATTCTTTTCAACTATGTATTCAGCACACTATTTATGAACAAACACAATTCAAGTATTCAAACAAGATGAGATGTTCCGATTGAGAGAAATAAGGGATTTAACTACGAGAAATGCGAATTATGGGAAGACTTCTACTAAACTGATCCTTCTTTTATGGATCAATCCCCTATTCTAATATTTGAGTTACAATTTAGCTATGGTGACCAATCGTCACAAATATCTTCAACCATTTATTACCCGAAACGTGCTATCAATCTATACTAATACTTGATCGGTAGCTGTCCTTCCTTATCGTCAGCTTCTCTATATTTTAATCTCCTGGTAACTCCGTCTATACATCTTTCCCTCTATTCATCTCTTTATCAGCTAAAATACCTGTATTATATATATAACCGACCTAATCTACATATCACATTTTCTTCTTCCAAAAAGGTTGTTTGTGATTGATAGACCAAAGATTTCCCAAGAGGATTAGTAAAAAGACGCGTATAGATCCATCACATATCGAAAATGAAAGAGAAAAAAATAGTTTACTGAAATGAAGTAAAACAAAATACTTGCTGACATAACTAAAAAAACACACATTTACATTGATTTAATTTATACATATCATCTGGCGATATTACGTCAACGAATGAAAAACTTCAACACATTTATTAGCTATCTTTGCTCCTATAACCAAATAAAAAAAACATTTTGTTTGATTTGCTGTAATCCCACGATGAGAGAGTTTTTATTATGTTTTCTTTTTAAACCTAAATTAATACTCTTTAAGAGAAAAACAACCAGACCCAGAGTCAAAAAAATTCTAAGAAGATAAAAATTCACCACTGTTAGTTATTATTATTGAAATACTGTACGCTAGCTGTAGGAAGAACAGGAAGACTTAATTCACTTTTCACCCAGACAGTAGAGTACATTTGTTGATCATCTAACTGATCTTCGAAATCATTGGTATAGTTAGTTCCGTCTCATCTCTTATATATTTATTTTCATTTAGGGAAGTTGTAAATAATGTATTTCTGTTGCGTTTTTTCACTTGTAAAAGAGTGTTATGATATTTGAAAAAGCACAGAGAGCACTTAGAAGGATTTCCAAATTTGGCCAACGTAACTCTTTTTAGAACTACCTTCTTATTTTTATACTGAATACACTTTTAACCCGGGAGTAGTCACACGGGGCACAGAGCAGGTTTGACCATCGGGCGCTTGGGTCGGGCACCCACATAAACTGGATTTAACCGGATCAGAGTCCCTACTTGGATCCGACAGTGTCAAGAGTTGCCGTAGATCTTCTGCGCTCAGGGCCCGAAATGAGCTTAAACCGGCACCGTTTGTGTCCTTTATTAAAGTCACGCACATTTAAAGCATTTTAGTTCAGTTTTTGATTGGAATTTTTTCTCAAATAATCAAAGAAAAATTGAAAAGTCCTGGAAAGTAGGTAAGTATACTATCACTTAAGTTTCACTGGAATTACGATTTTTGTCATGCACAGTAAAAATAATTATAGAAAAAGATTAAGGGGACTCAGACACCCATTATCATTAGTATCAAGTGCTCGCCTGCTCCCGGGATAAAGCATTTTGAAGTCTTCTCGCTTTTATTACTGAAAATAACACAATTAATTTTCATATCCTATGTAGAGCAACATAGAATAGACAATTTTTTCTGATGATATTTGTACTTTAAGAATTGGATGATGGAGGAAATAAATCTTATTTAAATATCATTTTGCAATCTGTCCCAAATAAAAAATTAGGTAAAGGAAAAATAACATAATAATTATCCTAGTACTTAAAAGTAATGTACTTATAATACATATTACTTATAAGTAACATTTAAAAAATTTAATACTTATCTTGTTAATTTATACGGTTTATAATAAAAATCGTATAGTGCATTATTACTGCATTCAATACATTATTATTGTATGGAGGGCGATAAAAAATATCATTGAAAATTGGATCGCAAATACTGGATGTTTGAGAAGCACTGATGTAATATACTTTTAACTACACTCATGTCCATAAATTAAGGATAATGAAATTCAGGCAAAGAAAGAGACAGAAGCAAAACAAATTTGACTTATTTGTAAAGTCTATTTATTAAACAAAAGGTAAAGAGCAAAAAAGATGTTATATGTTTAACATAATTAATACAAATTGCGATTTTCCTCCCTGGAAGCAAATTTCAAAAAAGAACCTATTTACAAAAAACAGTAACATGGTTAGTATGATGCTTAATACAGAGTATGTCTCCCGGACGATGCAATACAGGCCTTACAACGCCTACGCATGCTGAGTATCAAATTATCAATCTGATCTTGGGGAATATTACACCACTCATCAAGCAATACCCTCCGAAGTTACGGTAGACAGGTGGGAGGGGGTTGACGGCTGCAATTCGTCGGCCAAGCATATCCCACACATGCTCTATTGGATTCAAGTCCGGTGAGGATGCTGGCCAATCCATACGGTGATATCCTCCGATTGAAGGCATTTGTCTACAATGTTTGCACGGTGAGGACGGGCATTGTCATCCATAAACAAAAATTCAGCACCCATGGCGCCCCGAAACAAACGTACATGTTGTTCCAGAATGACATCCCGATAGATGTGGCCTGTCATCGTTACACTCTGAACATGCAGGTCAGTTCTGGAACCAAGAATAATTCCTCCCCAAACGAGCTATCCTGCACCCCGTAACGGTTCGTTCAATGGTGTTCTCTTGGTGGTAACGGGTACCTGGCGCTCTCCATATAAAAGTCCGGCGAGAATCAGTCTGCAATTAACCTGGACTCGTCGGAAAACATCAACACATGACCACTGTTGCGGTGTCCACAATGCATGCCTCTCTACTCCAGGTTAATCGCAGGCGAGAGTGAGTTGCGGGTAAGGTGAACACACCTCACAGGCCTACGAGCATATAGACCAATGTGCCCTAAGCGTCTGTACACGGTCTGTCTTGAAACTGTCGTGACGGTAGCTGAAGAGAGCTGTAGAGACAGGTCTGATGCTGTGCTCCGTCTGTTTCTTTTGGCAGTAACTGCCAAATACCGGTCCTCATTCGGCGTTGTAACTCGGGGCGACCTGTGCTGTAACATCTACTCACATTACCATCACCTTGGAATCGTTGCCAAAGTCTGGAGATGACACTCTGGGCAACTCCAAGTTCCTCGGATACTTCCAGCTGGTGCGTCCACATTCCATCGTCCGATAATTCTACCACGTAAAAAATAATCCAAATGCTTCCTTTGGGCCATAACTATGCGGTTATTGCACTGAATGTCTTTTAAAGCGCTTGTGAACAATTTTACTTCTTTGCCACCATACCTTATATTCCACCATTCCTTATTCTCTCTTACACTCTCGTCATTGTGACGTACTATCCGCACCATCTGGTGGTTTGCTGTAATTTGCATATTCTTCTTCAAGATGTGTGTGATAATTCTACAGGTGAAATTTTTATTTTAGAGTTCAATTTCTGTGTGATTCTGTATTATCCTTTATTTATGGACATGAGTGTATTTGCCAATATTTTGGATTTGACCCTTGGCTTGTAACCAAGTGGACTCGGGTTCGCGAATCCCGAATAAGGCGTGGATGTATCTTCTTCGGGAAAATAAGTCGAACTTTCGCCTGAAATGAATTTCCGTTTCGAATGAAAAGCAAATCACCCCTTCTGTTATATACTGGATCATCCTTGTAATAAATTTCTATATTGTTCTGTTTGTGAAATGGCGCCCTTATCCGGAGGACAGAACCCGAGTAACTTAACCACTATACCAAAATGATCACTTGGGTACGGAGGTTGTTACTGGCTTATATATATTTGATACCGCTACACACTCCCCTACTAGTGAGTTGGTGGTACGGCGAACCAACGGTATCATGCGAGTGGTCGGTGGGAGGAGTTGCGTCAGTTGAGTTAGACGACTTTGTTAGCTGCGTCAATGACGATTTGGTTGCGTCAGGGGACTTTAACGAGGTTATTGGTTGCTCTTTTTGCGGATAGAGGGCGCCACGATACTTCAGAAGTTTTTTAGCGTAGACAGGGTCATTAGTGAAGGTGCGCGTTTTCCGGAGGACAAAACCTAGGACTTTTGGATCCGAAACCGAGTAACTTAACCACTATACCAAAATGATCAGGAGGTAGTTATTGGCTTATATATCTTTGATACCGTTACATTTGTATTTTATGTTTCTGTTATCTTCCACTCGTCTCTCTTATGTATCCCAGGTTAAAACACACGACAACAACTATTTGGATACCTATGACAAAATTTTAACCCAGTAAGAAAGATAGAACGGTCATAAGCAACAACATGATGCATCTATTTACTAGATTGAAATGCAAATCCTTAAGGTGTCTGACTATGTGTGTGTGCGGAGACATTTTTTGAAATTTTGCTGAAAATTTACTTTTAAACTCATTTTTTGTTTACTTATAAATGAAAACTAATAAAAATAGCAACAAAAAAATTCTTTCAGTGTATTTTTTTTAAATATGGCCAATTTTAGGTTTAAAATTAGACGTTATTTGCATGTTACGTTAAACATAGTAAAATAAATTCTAATGCATAAAATTTTAAAAAATCCATATAATTTTACTTAGAAAACAGTTACTAATAAACTGACCTAATATCTTTGAAAAATTTTAATTTATTACTGAACTAGAGGTCAAAAAGTGCACACGCAATGCAAATTTTTCAAAAATTTCACATTTATCACGCAGAAAAAAAATTATAAAAAAGGTAAACATGCTGTTTTTTCTTAACCCTACGTCTCAGCATACATACTATAATAATGAACCATGATACAAAATTTCAAACAATTATATACAGAATTTTTGAGATATCATGCTTACCGTGTTGTAAAATATCAAAAAGCTGTTTCAGAGAAAAATGCATTTAAAGATTTAAATTCAAAATTTTTAAAAAACTATACTGCTAAAAAAACCTAAAACCTCTCTATATCAAAAAAACAAACCTTTTCAAAGCAATTATGAATATTATATACTTCTTCAAACTTTTATCTTTTAATATTTTTAACAATTTTATAGTGTCAAAAAGCTTTTTCTTAAAGTCTAAGTACATAGTTTACGAACTACAGATTAGACATATAAAATGCACTTTAAAAAAACCTTATTGCATTAAAAAAAAAAATATTTTACATAGAAAAAACAAATATATATTCTACCATATTATTTTAGAAATTAAGAAATATTTAATACAAAATATATTTGTGTTATTTTACTCGTAAACATTCACGAAAAAGCTCTTAAAACATTTTTATCACAAAGGTTATCATAAATTAGAATAAAATTATGCAAAGAAGTACTTAAAAACCCTCCATATGAATATACTAAGCCTCTGTTTTTCATTCTTATACTTTTTGTTTTCCTTGTTGCTTTTCTTTTTTCGCGACAATTTTGCAATCGTGAAGAGTGTCTTAAAGATGTTGAAATCCGTTGTTTATCAAATTTAACTAACTCTCGAACAACACTTTCAGGAAGGGAACCATTT